>JAFISD010000130.1:0-86491 GCA_022560085.1 Helminthosporium solani
ATTTAGTTTTAAGGATCTTAGTAGACTAGCTATAATTCTTAGTTTAGAAATTAACTATATAGACTATAGGGTTATAATTTACTAGTAAATATATACTTTAAATATACTCTAACGCTATAGTATAGAAAATTATAATAGCAGATAGACACTATTAGACCTAAATATATTTCTACTATAATTAACTAAACTAGGGGACCCTCCTAGGACTCTCCTATTCTAATCTATTATTAGCTTAGTTAACTTTTATACTATCGTAAGCTAACTAGATCTATTATTTACTATTAGTATATTAGGTACTTATAATTTAAACCTATTAGATAAGTATCTAAAGATTGCCTACTAAGTGCTTAGGTATATTAAGGTAATACTTTAGAAGGCTATTAAGCTATAATTAGATAGGTATAATTTACTTTATATATATATATATTTAGATATATTATTTATTAATAACCTAGACACTACTAAATTATTCTCTAGATATATCTTAAAGGTAAATAGTTACACCCTATCCTAGTTATTAAAGTAATAGGGCTATATTACTAAGTTAACTTATAAGGTAGAATATATAATAGCTTTATATACTACTAGCTATCTAGTCTAGATATATTAAGGTTTAATAGAATTAATATCTAGTATAGAGATTTAGTATATACTAAAAGTTAATAATTAGCCTATATTATTACTTATCTATAATTATTAGCTTAATTTATAATCTAAGTATATTAGTATATACTTCTACTTTATTAGAGAAAGGTACCTAGATAGCGAATACGCGATTTAATATATACTATTAGTAGATAACTTGGGTAATATTAGCACTAAGGCCCTAGCTAGACCTTTGTTATAGATAATATCTAAAAGGATATTTAGGATATAATAGATTTACTAGTAATAGGGTTTTATAAACTTTTATAGGTATACTAGTAATTTCACTATTAGGGGGACTATTAAGTAGCACCTACTAAGTAATAGATCAATTATAACGTTATACACTAGAGTAGATATTAGCCCAAGTATCTCAGGGGCTTCCTCCGATACTCCTTAGTAGTACAATACGAATATCTTCCTTTCACAAATGTCACGGTCGGGCGACTGAAGCACGGCGCTGTAAAGATTCCCTCCGTGCTGGTCAATCCACGTTTTGCTCTTTCGAGGAGGTACGAATGGTGTATGTATCCCCAGCGAGTGTCCACCCCCACAATATCGTGGACTTGTCGACCAGCAACAAAAATGGCCCTCAATCATCCACGCCAACATGATCCTTCCTTGCCCTTGATGATACATTTAGGACCAGCTAAATAGCACTTCCCATCACTATTGCGCTTAGGTGTTTGCTTATGTTGCGCGATCGGCAAACATCTCGAAGCGACCGCAGAGGATTGCATCCGTGCCTGCCAGGGGCTCTTGGAACCTGAACATCGCCAGCACATTGAAATACATTTTCAAGCCTTAATGTGAACAGGACCTGGCCAGCATTACTAGAATGAAAAAGTAGATTTCAAGGATGCTTTGAACGCTCGTTCCTACGCCCTTCAACGACATATGCACAGATAACCGTCTCCATCTTAGCACCATCACCTATTCTTGAAGTCCTAGCTTTGGACTCAAACCAGGGCCTATTCAAGATCCAAGCGAACTTTGTCCCCTAATCCAAGGAAGGTAGGCTCCAGCTTGTCGTTAGGTACTCCATACATACTCAGGAAACGTAGAACCGACATTGAGCGTGCTCCAATCACGGTCCTATCCGATCTCAAAGAACCACACGCGTGATCATACGTATTCCTTCAGATGGCGAAGAAGAAGGCCTCCCGGCCCCCAGTCAGTCTGACGCACACACATAGTACATAAGCGAACACAACTTGTATTGTACGTCATCTCCAGGCTACATGCATTTCAAAGAACGCTATTTACCATCGACCCAGTGTTCCAATACCTTGAATCCCTCCACCATCTAGATACCGACATTTGAACCCAACGTTCGTGTGAACCCCCCAACGCATGCATATTTCAGCTCCAATGCTTCCCTACTCTAGCATAATCCCTGGCAAGAGCCGGACTCGGTTCTCGTTAGTGCTCTCCAGCGCAATGTAGCATTTATTGATCTTCAGCTCACCGCGATCCTTGCAAGTTCTCTCGTGTCGAGACAATTCGCCACCGCAGCCCGTAGGCGTGAATTGCTCTTTACCATAGGAATGGACTTGAGTACGGAGGATTTGTATAGGCCATGTCAATATTTCGTATCAAATGCTCTATCTGGTCAAGCACTACTTGTTCATCTTGATGAGAATGGGCTACGATAAGTTTTGGGTAAGGCGCGCAGTCGTTGCCGCCCCCATTTTGCTTGACTCATTGAGCATAGATTCCGCCAAGTAGGGGGCAAATATAACAGAAGCCATGCTTAGCTGTGATGTGAATCTCGACACAAGACGGCTCTTCAATCATCACCATCATCAGCACAATTAACAACAATGAACAACGTCGTCATGATAGAACGTACCGGCCTGGCAGGCAATGCCAACCCGGTTCAATGAGGCTATCATCTAGATACACACACCCAGGCACCCTCCTCTCCAGCTCAGCCTGAGAAACTGAAAACGAGGGGGAAAGACACCGCCATCCAACACCATGCTATCAGAAAACAGCGCATAATACATGCTTGATCCCAAGCCAGTGAGGCAATGCTCTAGCCAGTGTAGTAAATGCATGCACGAAAAAGAAACCGAATAACCGCCAGCACCAAGAAAATGCCATTAGTGCCATGAGCGAGCACCGGAGCCGTCCCACACTCCCAAGGCCCACCCGCATATTTATACCCACTTTTAAAATTAAGCTTTCATCCGCCCCAAGAACCCGTCTAAATCAAACTCTTCCTCATACTGCCTTTCGTCCCACAACTCGCCCAAGTCATCAAGGAAGCCCTTCTTGCCCTTCTCCCTAAGGTTGCCCTCGGCGTCAACAGCATCGTTCTCACTGATTCCACTACTACCCTCTCCATTGGTAGGTGGTGGAGGTAGTGCCCCCGGATCCGCCGAATCAGCAGACACGTTGAAGAGGTCGAGGATTTGGTCTGTCTGCATAGAACCTAGACCCGCGTTTTGTTGGCTGACGACTGTGGAGGCCACGTCGATTTTAAAGCGTTGGAGACTGTGATCGTATCAGCATAAATTTCTGGAGAAGGGAGAAGGAAAAACAACGGAAAAGAGGGAAGCTTACTTTAGAATCTTTTCTTCAAGAGTACCGCGAGTGACGATTCGGTAGACATTGACGACCTTCTTTTGGCCGATACGATGCGCTCGGTCCATGGCCTGGATGTCCTTTTGCGGGTTCCAATCGTGCTCTACGAAGATAACAGTGTCGGCTCCAGTCAAGTTAAGGCCCAGACCACCAACAGAGGTCGTGAGAAGCAATACGTCGTATGAAGGGTCCGAATTAAACTTATTAACAATTTCCTGGCGCTTCGTGGCTTCGACGCTTCCGTCCATACGCATGAATTGGACGCTCGGAAGCAGCTTCTGAAGAACCTCAGTTTGCACCATGTCCAGCATCTCCTTCATTTGACAAAAGATGAGGGCGCGATGCTGAGAGACGGCTTCGGGGAGGACGTGGTCACCGTTAGCAGCAGTCTTGGCGGGCCCGACATCGGTAGTACCGATACCACAGTCTACGAGGAGATCCTTCAGCGCGTTCAGCTTGGGTGCGTGTGCAACATCCTCAAGCGACGTATGATTCTTCTTGAGATACGCCTGCGTAGCGTCGTACTGCTTGTGCGTCGGCTTGATAACCATGGCGGGAGAGTTGCACAGCTTCTTCATATACTGCAGGGCCTGGAAGATATGCTGCTTGCTTTCACGGTCCGCAGCCCCGGCCTTGTTCTGGATCTCCTTGCCTTCCTTCTTGGTGAAGTCCTCGAAGAGCTTACGTTGCAGCTCGGAGAGGTCACAATAGTAGTTTTGAATGATCTTGGGTGGCAGATCATCAAGGACCTCTTCCTTGAGACGACGGAGAAGGAAGGGAAGTACTTGCTTGTGCAGAGCCTCAATTGCCAAAGCACCACGCTCTTGTTCCTTGGACGAGGACTTGGCGAACCGCGAAGCAGCGATGGGTTTGGCGAAGCGCTCCTGAAAGACCTTTTCCGAGCCAAGGAACCCGGGCATTAAAAAGTCAAAGAGCGACCACAATTCGAGAACGTTGTTTTGGATTGGTGTGCCAGAGAGGATGAGGCGGTGGTTTGATTGGAAGTTTTTGACCGCCTGACTGGTTTTGGACTTCGAGTTCTTGATTAGATGGCCTTCATCAAGCACGACATAATTCCAATTGAGAGGCTTTAGGATTTCGTTGTCATTGCGACAGATGTCGTAAGATGTGATCACAATATCGACCTTGTCAAGTTGGAGCCTGTGCTGCCCACGCATGGACGGCGACCCAACATATGCGACGCATGAGAGGAAAGGTGCGTATTGCCGGATCTCTTGTTGCCAATGTCCGGACAGAGTAGGCGGGCAGACGATGAGCGAAGGCAGACGGCGATTATTTGGATCTTGAGACTTTGCAAACTCCTCAGCGCGCATATGGTGATCGCTGGCAACCATGCAGAGTGTTTGGAGGGTCTTGCCGAGACCCATGTCATCACAGAGAATACCATGAAGATTATAGCGGTTGAGGAATGCAAGCCAATTGACACCATCCTGCTGGTAAGAACGGAGTGTCGCCTTGATGCCGACTGGGATCTCAAAAGCCTCGACCTTCTTAGCGTCAAGCATCTGCGCAACGAATTTGCGCTCCTTCTCTCGGCCCTTGAGTAACGACTCTGGCAACCCGGGAGGATCAGGTATACCAGCTTCAAGCGGAACAAGCTTGACCAGGGTGGCGAAGCTGTTCGTTGCGAGCAGGCGAACATCATTGTCCGAGTCGCTCATTCTGCCAAGCACCGGTGTGATGAGGAAGATGACGTACGGCAAGATACTGTCTTCCATAACGTGGATCAAATGGTAAATGCATTCGATGGCACCCTGTCGGGCATGGACATTACCAGAGTTGCCAATGGAGGGGAGCACCTTCTCGACCAGCATCGTGATACCATCGACAGGCATGACGCTACAGACGGTAGCAAAGCATTTGGCGGCTGCATAGCGAAGTACGTATAGCCTCGACTGCAGTGCTTTTGCAATTAGCGGAAGGAGTTCTTTTACAAACCCGCGGACGTCCGAATGGAGACTGCCGACAAGCGCTCGCAGTGTGGACAGACCGTCAACCACCTCTTGACCAAACACGCCACCCTCTTCATTAATCTCGACGGGGAGGACATCTTCCGTGAAGGCTTTTCGTATTGGTTTCTCGATCAGATCCTTTAGAACCGGTACTTTTTCGAAGATGGCAGCCCCAAAATTTTGAACAGTCTGTTCAAGGCCTTCACGAGCTCCACGCTTAGTGATGCGCGCGGCCTTCGACTCTTCGGCAAACTTAACGGCATCTGGGTGATCCCGAATGTCCTCGTCCTTTTTCAAGGTAAGAATTCCTGTCTCGATATCCGCATGGAACTCTGGGGTTTCTGCCGTCTCCATGCAGTAGAACTTCACAAGATTCCCGACGACCTTATTGACGATTCCGCCCTTTCCGGCAGAGACGAGATAAACGATGAAGCCCGCCACAGCGACAGCAGAGCGTTTCTGTAACTCCATATTCTCCTCTTTCTTGATGCTGTCCATCATGGCTTTGATCGACAAAGAGGGCTTCTTAGGAGGGCAGTTCAGCGAAACAAGCGCACCCGCAGCAGCAGCTTTGATGCGAATATCCCGCTCGTCCTTGATGTCCCTGGCCTCTTTGAGGGTAGCCTCAACCTCGGCTTTTGTGATCTCCAAGTTCGACTGGGCTACCATGCGTGCAGCTGGTGTCATTGACTTCTTCATCTTTTCGAAATGCGTAGTCAGAATCTTCTCAGCATCCGCGACGCCAAAAGCGTATTGACTGGCGGCAGGATCACCTTGAACAACGACTGCGATATTGGGCATGTTTGTGACGTGACCATCCCGGAAAATGTTGAGTAAGGCTGTGCACTGGGTTCGTACAATCTGCAGCTTGGGAACAAGATCTTCGTATGCAACGGGCCGGTCGCCTTCCACGACGGGAAGTAAGGCCATCGCAAATGCTTCGGAAAGAGCGTCCTTTGAAGCTAGCGACTCACCAAACTCTTCGATGATCATTGCGGCGGTCAACTGTGTTGTGGAGTTGGATGATCCGAGTCCTGGGAGCACTCTCGTCTTGAACGTTTTCTCTCTACTCTCTGCAGGCCAAAGAGCCATGGCCTTCCCCAGTGCTCGAGCAGCAGAGGTCCTAGAGCGAATCATGACCTCTGAGCCAACAAGCTCGAGATCTCCGCTGATCATAGGGCCATCAACATTGTGGGTGTGCGAAGTCGAGGATGCAGTTGGAGTGTCTTCCTTTCCGACGCGTGGCTTCTTGCGTCTCTTCGCAGTTGGTTCTCCATTTGCCGGTGGTGTTAATCGTCGGCTAGGTTGCATGTGCGGCGGAGGACCAAACACCTGCCCAGATGGTCGGATGAGCAATGAAAGATCCATCGATACTGGGTGACGCGCCACGCCAATGGGTGTAAGGGCAAGTGGAACAATGGAGTCGAGGATGGGCCCTAGCTGCATAGGTAGCTGGCTGCTACCAAGATTTTCCACGACAGCATTCCACAACTGGAGGGAAAGCTTGAGAACGCCATCATTGCGTTCGAGAATGATGTTCTGGAAAATGAGCTGCAACGCTTTGCTATCTATCCATCCGTCCGTGCCAACATCATCGATGTTGAGGAAAGTGACTAACGCCCGGAGTACAGCAGCACGGACGCTGGTGATGGTATGTCGGAGGAAGGGAAAGAGGCGTGGAACCAGCTCGTGGAAGGATTGCAGTTCATCGGTCTGCGCATTTGCCTTCATGGCGGCGAGTACTTGCGGGAAGCCACAAAGCTTAGCCAAAAGGTCCATAATGTAACCGGTACTGGCGCTGAGGTCGTCCTGTAAACTGGACAAGCATGACCAGACCTGGTTCATGAGCTCCTGCAACCTGTCCGGATGCATCTCAACAAATTCGTTAGCAACGGGGATGAGAGTTGCTGCGCTGATGGCGCGGACATCATCGTCCATGTCGCCCAACCCCTTAATGACGGCGTTCAGCACACCGTCCATCAGAGCGCCGTCTTCGAGTAATAGGTCATTTCGCACGGCGACAAGATAGCGCAATCCGATCATGCCGCCCTGACAAACCTGCCAAGTCGCAGCATCTTGGTGCATAATCAAGCGTTGGAGAACACCAAATGTCGCAAGCACATTCTCGCTAGAGAGATGCGGCAGTAGAGAACCCAGCGTCTGGCCGGCGGTTTCTCGGATTGGCGCCACTGCATTATCAGATGTGTAATCTGCAAAGCGGTCAAGCATGAAAACACAGCATATACGGCAGGCAATGTCGTTGAGCCATTTTTGATTGAGGAGGTCATTCTCAGCCAATGTCTTGCCCTTGAGTCGACCTGCACCTCCGCCGTGAACCCGAAGAATCTCACGAAGTCCCATTGCTGCACCATGCCGCACTTCCCAAGCGTGATCGAACATCTCCACGCTCAAGTACTCACAAACGCGTTCGAAAGGCCATTCCAAGCCTTGCTCCTCAGCGTCGGTTTGAAAGGAAGACTTGTCAGGGATCGGCTGACCCTTGAATTCTTTGACAAGACCCTCGGTGTCGTCGCCACCTTTCCGCTCCAGGGAAAAGTAGTCGCCGACACCCCCATCGCCAGCTTCCTCCTTTGGCTCTTGTTTGATAGGATGAGGCTGGGAGACGGGCGTCTGAGGGACCCCGTTAGAGGTCTTGCGTTGAGGCCCGAGATCAACAATCTGGACTTTGTTGGCTTTTCCCGAAATTTCTTTCTTCGCTTTACGCTTCAACGCATTGAGCTGGCGTTTGCTGAGTTGGCCCTGGTCGCCGGCAGTAGGAGTGCCAGGAGGCGGGGACGCATATGCAGATGGCTGGGTGTCGGCCCGTGAAAGGTCAGTGTCGAGACGGTGCATTATCGGTGTTTTTGCGCCCGTGGGTGCCGCGACATCGTTTTCGTTGAACAAGTCGGCATCTGTGTACTCGCCGCCAAGACCGAGACGAGCAGTCAAGCTTCTCTTCTGGTGCTCCAATCGAGCGACAGGGTCCATGGCAGCGAGCTTGTAATCGTACTCCTTGCCCGCACTGCCGAGCAGCGGACGGCCAAACTTGAGAATGGAACCTAGCTCAAGGGTGCTGAGATCGAGCAGGTCGGAGGCGTCATGGCCATTCTCGTCCTTGACGGTTCCATTTTCATTTTCAGCCTTGACATGGCCGTTGGTTTCCGATTTGGACTCGGATTTAACAGGCTCGTCATCAGCGTTTGGGTCGAACTTTTCAGCGTTCGCGACGATGCCGCCCACAGCCTTGGCAGCAGCAACACGGGTTTCCCAGCTCCTGGAACGAAGATAGGGTATCACGCGCGTCAAGAGGTTGAACAGATCCTCTGGATGTTGTTTCTGGACATCGGCTAGCTGATCCGCAGCGGTGTTTCGGATCAAAGCAGTGCTGCCTGTCTCGAGCAGCCTTGGCGCGTATTAGCGAGATGCATGTCGTCGCGATGGAGCACCATGGCATGCAAGAGGGCAAGCCAGGGCGGGTTCAAACGAGCAAGACAACAGCGCCGACTATGGGAATTATGGTCGCGCCGGCACGGGACACAAGAAGAGGGCAAAACGGAAAGTAAAAGGACAGTACTTACGTGACAAGACGATCCAATCTCGTGCCACTATGCAGCATTAGCGGGCATCCTTCCTCCCCAGACGGACGGCAACATCAACGTACCTCATGGTTGCGGATGCAGTTGCAGCTGTAGTTGCAGTTGCAGCTGGTATGGATACGACGGGCGACGGTCACTGTGCACGTCGCAACACAATTATAAATTACAGGCTAGATCAGGCGCGCGAGCCATGGATGGAGATGATGCACATATGTGGTAGTCGGTCGCTGTGAGAGGCACCGAGCGGGTGGTGTGTCGTGAATGCTGTGTCACGTGAGTGTGGCTGACTAAGAGGTCAAGCGGCCCCGGAAGGTGTGCTGGATCGGAGAGGTGATGTGGGCTGGCCGACTATGTAAGAGAATGTGCCTTTATAATTAATTGGGCTCTCGCGACGTGCCTGCCTTGGCGACTGTTGCACGGACCATGGTTTCGGGAGGGAGGAAAATTCGTCAATTCGTCCATTTGTCTACTGTCTTTTGTTGTGTGTGCCCACTGCCGTTCATCCTCCTCCATCTGTGCTTTGCGGTGCGGGCGTGATGCCTTTTGCGCTGTGTGTGTTTGTGTGTGTATGTGTGCGTGCTGGTGCGGAGTTGCGGCGAGCTGTTGCCTCCCCCGTGGTCGCGCCTTCTTTGCGTCCATCTGGACAGGTGGTCACAGCGTTGCCGCTAGCCGCTTCCATCACCGCCTCGCCGCGCTATTACCGTCTACGTGAACACCTTGACATCCGTATATCCATCCATCTTTCCGTCTCTTCCTTCATCCATCTACATATCCCTCCATCCGTCCATTCCTTCATTCACATCTCCATCTCTCTCCATTTCTGCTTTGTCCTTCTTGCCGCTTGTCTCTCGTATCGACCTTGAGTTGCAGGCTGTTGTATACCTCAAACTTACACGTCACTAAAGTCACAAAGCCCATCAACGACAATAACAACAACAACAACAACGCCGCCACCACCACCACCACCACCACCACCACCATGTACAATACTCCTCCCCACAAGGCTGAAGGGTCTGCCAGCGCCACCCTGCCGCCTAGACTTGACTGTTTGTACCTGCTGTGTACAACGCTTTCCTGCCCTACTGCTGTCGTTACTAGATACCACCTACTACTGTCGCTGGTCCACGGCACGTCAAACGCTTGCCGTGCGGTGTCAGCGCGCCCGGATATCAGCGGACCCCACACCATGCGTGCATTCTTCGCTGCATCACCGCAATTCGATCAATCCCGTTAATCGTTGATCGACATGCGGCTCCTGCTAGCGCATGCAGCTTTTCGTGACTTCATCTCGCACTGTCATGGTTGCTTTACCTCTTATAACCCATCTTATTACCGCTTCGTTCGATGCCTTTTCTTTTCACTGACGTTGCAACAAGGTAGATACTGGCAAGCTTGCAGCCTGTTGCGACACTATCCCTGTGCAACTCACTCCTGCTAACCGAGTCTTCTCGTCATTTGCACATCACCAATAAGCCTACGTGCCTCCCTACGCTCTCGCTTCTCCAAGTCCTCAACCAATGTGATCAAGTGACTGACTGCTCTTACCAAACCCCCAAATCTACCGTTGTTGTCTTTTCTCAGTATACTACACATTGAATTCCGATGGCGCGAAGGTTTATCGAGCCACACCAGCGCAAACGGTAGTCGGTTCTTCTGAAACGACGCGTGGCGCGACTGTTAGTGCAAACTTGTGATGTGGACTTCGTTCCCTACACAAATTGCATCTGGACACGTGGAATGTGAGCATCCGGATGATGGTGATGATGATGATGGTCAATCGGGAGTACACTGGAATCTCAAGTTACAAACACATGTTCAGCAATGCATTTTGCTTCATCTTGCTGTCCTTTCCACACTGTTATCTAATCATACCAAGCAGTATTCTTCAAACGGGAAGCCTGACACCAAACGAGATAATAACGTTTGTTCTATTGAACTTTACCCCTGCGTAGACCCTTTACCCTACGATGTCAAAACTATGCAAGATCTGCGAAGACCGTGGAAGCCCACGTGTGCGCTCGAAACGCGTAGCCACGCACTATACGCGAACAATCTTGCTTTTAGGAGAAGAAAAAAAGGGGAGGAAACAGCAGAGGAGTGGAGCCCTTACGACACAGCACTCAAAAGACGACCTCATGATGAACAAGGCTCGGATATCTCAAAGTAAGCATGACCAGTCGTGAGCACCCGATGCCCAGCCTCCACTCACAAAGTATCCTCTTCAAGATTCCTAGCGCCTCAAAGACATGTACCAATCGTAGCCGTGTTTCTCGAATAGCTTCCAGCTCATCATCATGCCCCGAATTTCAGAATCCGCTTTGGGTCCGGCTCCCCACTCGATGCGCTCCACTCTCCTGTTTTCAGACGTCGAGTTTCGGGCACAGTGGCACGTGGATCCCATCTTTGGTTCAAGTATCCGTACGAAGTACTTGTCGGTGACTTGCAACGTCCGGGGGGGGGGGGTGTCGTCCCGAGCAGAGACACCAAATCTTCGGGGCTTTTTCTCCATTGCTATTCCGGACTATTCTACTCGTTTACACACACGTGGGATGAGGGAGTTGAGATGGTTACGTTGCCGATACAGGTCCACCATTCAACGATCCATCATCACCCTCGAGAGCCCCCGAGAGATTGACCGGAAAAGGGGGGGGGGGGAAAAAAACACATGTATTCTTCAGAGGAACACAAAAGGACAGGGCTGTCTGTCTGTCTTTTTAAAAGTGTCGAGTTGAAGAGACATTACTTGTACGTATGACATGACGAGCTTCGGTGTAGTTTGAAAAGGAACAAGAACGGAGAAGACGTGGGTGGAAGACTGATTGGTGCGATGACTACTACGTCCACACCTTGGAGAGGAGGAAAATGCGTGTAGAGACGGGCGCCTTTTTAATCACTTGCATTCTAATGGAAGAGAGGTAGGTGGGTGTTGTGGACTAGGCAGGCGCCTTGGCATGTGGTGCCTACTTACCTCATAGATAGGTATTTAGGCGGCACCTACCCAAGACACGGATATATGACTTGTTTCCGCAGCAGTGAGGGGAAAGATGTGTGAGGAAGAGAGAGCATACATACATCTTGTAATGGGAAAACGAACATGAGCCATGGATCTCCATCCATATACACTTGGGCATAAAACGTGAGTATTCCACCCATCAGATGTATAGTAACATTTCATGTAGATTTTTTTGCAAATGGAATCGTTCTCAGATAAGGTTACTCACATGCGGAGCTACATCACTTCATGCTCTACGCCTAAACTACTCCCCCTTCCCTTGCTCCTTTCTATACATGTCCATGCCTTCAGTCTCCCTACTCCAGTATGCCATCTACCTCTCTTTACAATCTCTTCATTTCTAACCCCGGGTAAGCGAGGATTCCTACCTCATCATCATATGCGTAGTCATGAGTCATATACAACAGCGAGCGACTGCTTCAAAAGTAGCGACTGTAGCTAACATGAAAACAGTAACCGAGTACAAGAAAAGGAACCTTAGCCATGCCTCCACAATGTAAAAAGACAGAGTTTCAATAACACAAATCCAATCAAGATTGGTATCAGAATCAGCCCATCAACACACACACTTTCAGACATTGTGGGGAAAAAAAGTATAAAACGAGAAGTAGAGAAAACGCAGACCTAATTTGGGTCTATAAGGGATTGGAAAAAGAGAGGAGAGGAAAGAAGAGATTATATCGTCTACATTGAATTTGCACCTTTGCCCGTCGAGGAGTTGACAACATGGACTTTGTCAATCGGTGGTAGTCATGGTGTTGAAGTGAGGTGGGTTGAGTATTGCCAAAAAGCAATACCAGCAAAAAAGAAAAGATGGAGAAAACCAGTCTCTCGACAGACTCGAAGAAAAAAAGCCAATAAACGCCAGTCCTGGTAAACCAAGACACCTAGAGCAGTACCAGAAGGGGAAGAAATGCCGAGAGAGCCAGGCATGGGTGTTTTGTTGTAGGTGGAGCCTTCCATTCGTAAGGCAGTCATTCGTAAGGCGGTCATCGTCATCCTTATCGTCCAGTGTCTACCTGGGAAGCTGAGCATACTTTTTCTTCAAAGGCAGTATGTAGACTTCGATTTAGGCACTTTGGTTGGCACACCCACTCGAAGTAGTGGATCCTCCTTCTTACTCGTGCGTAGCCGTAAACCGGTCTAAACGCCGTAAGCTCGTCGAAGAAGCTCGATAGCAGATGACAGTCAATGTAGTTCTTCCCACCCATTAATAAACAGAGGTAGCATGCCTCCCCAAACTCGGCTTAGTATACTCTCGATCCCTCCCCACAGTGTCTCGGCCTCTTGGTGCACTCCACCTGATATCCTCAGGCCCAATCTTTGGCGAGTAAGACACCTGATGGGGAGAGAAGCTGTTTTGGCGACGTGTGTTTTCGCGTCGCGTGGAATCGGCTCCAATTTCGCCGTAAAGAGCGCGTTGTCGACCCCGCTCTTCGCCTCCTTGACCGGGGCTTACATTCATGGTCTGGGAGCGGCCGAGTGGAGGGGGCATCATAGATGCTTTAGGGACTGCGGTGGTGTAACTGGGGGAGACTTCAACGGGGCGGTTGGCACCCATGGGCGGGCGACCGAGAGAGGCTAGAGCGAGGTCAGTATAGCTCCCCAACGAGAGAGAGATCAGTACGTGGGGATAGGTGTTGCATGTGCTGGATAGGTGACTGGAATGCGTGCATGGGGCTGAACTAAGGGGGCCAGTGAAGTAGGCGGTGCATGGGGATCTGGGGGTAGCATACGAGAAGGGCCACGGTGGCGGCTCGAGTCAGATGGGACGTAGGCGGGTTCGTGACTGGCATCGCCAGGTTTGCGGGTGACTGTGCGGTGGCCATTTGTCACATTTACATCCTCTGGTGTCAACCGTACGCCACCACTGGGGGTGGCGTAGGCGTAATATTTGGTGGTCTTCGGCGGTGGCACCGTAGGAAATGACTCAGGGTTGCTCGCTCCAGAGTCGTGCGGCGTGGCTGATTCGCGAAGGCCAGAAGGGCGAGACGGAGTCGGCTCCTTCCTGCGTGACGAACTGTGAGTTGGCATCGTCTCGGAGCGGCGGAAGGGTGGAGGTGACGTTTCCGGGCGCCGGTGAGATGACTCGGTGTAAGATCGCTGTGGTGTTGAGCGCGAAGGTACGTGGATATCGGCGGGCGACGAAGTCGATTGCTTGAAGCTTGGGATCCTACGGTCTTCGCTGTCCCAATCTACGATCTCGATATCTTTGCGGCCAGATGACGTCGACGCGCGGTCTTTGGTACGGGCTGACGATCTTCGGGGATCGCGTCGTGAGCTCTCGCCGTAGTACGCCGGGCGAACGTCTCGCGACGAAACGGTGCGGCTTGGCGACGGCCGTTCTGCCTCAATCTTCGAACGGTGAATGTAGCGAACGGCGTCGTTCTCCATCTCGCTGAGCTTGCGTGAACGATCGGCGCGTTCGTACTTTTCGTCGTAGGAACGACGCTCCTCCGCTTTCCGTCGAGCATCGGCGGCGGCCCGACGGATGTCCTCCGCATCCCTCTCTTTGCGGGCATTGTCGCTGCGTCGCCTGTACTCGGCTTCGTAGCGGGCCTTCTCGTCGGCTGAAGACTCGCTCTCGACCGAAACAAATCTCCGCTCACGGTCTCGACGGTCCTCCTTGTCGCGAGACTTCTTTTGATCAGAGCGCGTCCGGTCCGCAGAAACCCTTGTGACTTTGATCGGGACTTCCTTTTCGCGGGTAGTCCGTGGGGAGCTGTGCTTGGGGTATGCTTCGTACGTGTCGTACTTGCGCGAGCGGTCGTCGCTGTATCGTCCGTAACGGTCATCATAGGACCGCGACGTCGGCTTGTGTTCTTCATAACGGTGGGATCCGCTCGACGAAAAGGTTGCGCCAGCGGGTGCTTGGGTACGTGTCTCGTAGCGGGTGGATCGGACTTCTACATTCGGGGCACTGCTGGTCCGCGCTGCCTTCTCCCTCCTCAAGGCCTCCAGTCTAAGCTCCGCTTCGTAGCGTTGCCGCTTGCTCTCATCACCAATTACCTCGTAGGCCTGCTGTATCTTGTGGAATTCCTCCTGCTTCTGTGCCTTCAGGTCCGGGTCCGTGACCTTGTCAGGGTGGCACTTGAGGACCAGTTTGCGATATGTCGACTTGATGAGGGCCTGGTCAGCATCTTTGGGGACTCCGAGGGCTAGGTACGGATCTGGAGGCAGTGTCGATTCCATGGCGCGCAGTCAGGGGAGGACCGGTGAACGGCGGACGGTGGGCGATGGACGATGGACGAGGGCGGGGCACGAAGGTGATGTGATGTTGGTGTCGGTGTCGGTGTTGGTGTTAGTGTTGGAGTTGGTGCAAGTGTCTCGGTCTGGGGCGCCTGGTGAGCGTTCTAGCACATGCAAGTGTTGCGGGATAATGCCGGTCGGGTATCGGTGGTACGTGGCGCCGATCCAGGTACTGCGGCAGCGACGTCTAATGTAATGGATAGATATGAATAGAGATGCCGATGTGAAGGCCGGCAACAGACAATCCTTGGCTATTTAATGAGAGGGTGTCGGTGGGATGATGGCGGTGGAGTGATCGCGATAGCCTGGCTGGCTGTCCTGTCTTGCCCTGTTTGGCGTTGAGTGGAGGTGAGTGGTAAGTGGGTGATGAGGCTGGGTGCTGAGTAAGGAAGCCGAGCGTCTCAGACTGGACGACAGCCGGCAGAGGCGAAAAACCAAAACAGTGGCTAAATATTAGATAACCAAGGTTGGTGACGTCCAAGGCCTGAATCGGCGACTGTAGAAGGCCTGGGAAGACGGGCGATGGATGAGATTACTGTGCACGCTCTGTTTTGGTGGACGGTCGGCCGAGTGATGGACCAAGCCGGGCGGAAGCGGTGAAGACGTCACGGTTTCAGTGACGCGGGCTTGAACGGAATGCGGTCGCAACAACAGGATAATAAGAATTGGTCAGACAGAGGGGCTTGGGTAAAGAAGTATGTATGTGTGTATGTATGTATGTATGTATGTACTCCGTAGTCAGCCTGCAGGCATGGCTGGGATGCAGCGGAATGAGGGGCGTGGAGTGGAGGAACAGTCGCCTCACGCTCGTCCAGATACTTTGGAATGTGTGGATAGATGCTACATTCGGAGTAGACGAGTAGTGATTAATTAGAGCATCTGGCAGGCTGCTGATGTGTGCTCGCCAGCCCTCCACGACAACAGCAAACAACAGCATGATGAGCCACTCCGAATCGAATCGCGCAAGCCGCTGCCAATGCGCAACGCACGCATGCACGCCCATCCCCAGCGGCTACAAACACACGCCCAATCATCTCCGGCGAGTGAGGCAAGGAATGTTTCTGGACCTGCTGCACGGCGTGGTCTGGTAGGTCTGGCAGGTCTGGCAGTCGGCCTGATAGGCACGACGGGACGTATTCGCACTCACACCTGCAGCGATCCAGACACGCAGAATCCCCAAGAAAGTATTCTACGAGCCGGCGAGACATGGCCGACCAAGCATTACGAAGTATTGCTGTGTGTGTACGGAGTACTCCGTATAGATGTCGCGTACGGAGTACATGGACGAACCAAGACGGTCCTGGGCCATTCTCGCAGACATCACACTCACGTCGCACACGGAGGCCGACCTTGTCACGAGGCCCCATGGGACAGACAGTCTTGGACCGCAAAGCGAGGGGGGGAGGGGGGTTGGCTTCAGATGTCATTCATTGTCGGGGATGGGCTACCAGGCTACCTCTGCTCTCCCTGTCGCCAGCCACTCCCTGTTGCGTAACGGTGCTATTTTGCGCATTGTGAGTGAGTGAGCATCGAGGCCAGGCAGACACTCAAGACACTCGAGACACTCAAGACACCCAAGACACACATACGCACCACCCACACATACACACCACCCACCCACACACACATGCACACAACACACCCAGTCATGCCAGTGATATGCTTGGCTAGTCTCGACCCGTCCCGGATGGCAGGCGTTAGACTGCAGTATTAGCGACATCAGAGACACGGTGCAAGTGGTCAGACGGGGAGGCGGTGCGGGGACAGCGGGGCACTCGTACATTCACCAGTCGCAGTGCCTTCTCCATACCCACACAGTGACACCCACCCACATACTCTCGCAATGCCCAACACTAAACCCTTCATGCCTCTGCCTCCCTGCCTCCTTAGCACTTAGCTTCGTATAGCAGGCCTTACATACGTGTGAGGTCTTGATTGCTCATGCGGTGCAAGCTGGATTCGCTGGGCAGTTTCGAGTGCGTTTGCAAAAGTCCATCTGTACCACCACGTACATGGTGGTGCGATCGTTCATGGGCACCCCCATCGACATCATCCATCCTACATGGGTATCTTGCACTTCCTTCTCGAAACAGATCGAAACACCGCTCAGCTCATACCCCATACCGGTAGATCGACATCGACGACAATCGGCTTGTTGAATTGCATCGCTTTCCCTGCCATACGTGCGCCTAGAAACGCCGCGTTGATCACCGCCGTCTCCTTCCTTTCACCGTCTTCCACCTCTCTTTCCCGCAACCCAAACGTGCCAACGTCTGGGCTGTGTCCGAGTATGCCTCCCGATAACGCCCTGGCCCTCTCCTCCTTTGCCTCATCATTCACCGTGAGGCGTGAGGTTGATTTAAGAACAGGAGCAGGCTGAAGGATTCCAGGCACGGCAGACTGGCCCCCACAAGGGTTCCCCTTCTCATCTTCAACGCCCTGAACTGCTTCACACTCGGGTAATAAACTCGACCTTGTCTGACATGTCAGCCTACCTTGATTCTCTAGACGCTGTCCTCCAACCACACTCAAATTGACCAGTGACTGTTTCCTGTTCCCTTCGCCAGCCCCAGGGTCCTCCCAGCCTTGCACGCCCTTCACGATTCCTCCGTTCCCCGCCAAAGGTAGAGGGTGGCCCCATCGCAAGCGCTCAACGCCACGTGCCTCGTGTATATGCCCGCAAACAACCAGCATTGGTCTGATGTGATACAGGGCGTGGAGGAGGGACTCACAGCCTGATCTATCATCTCTTGTAGCCCTGTCACAGTAGCCCTTTGGCGGCGTGTGCGTCACTACTATGTCAGTGTCGGGAGGGATAGCTTTCCATAGCTCCAACCCTTCCGAAGGCGTGTACTGAAATGCCCAATCGGAGACCTTGGGTGTACATGGGCTGCCAAAGACTTTGAAACTAGTGTGTGGTCCTCGGGCGTTGGTGAGGTATATGTCCACGGACTCGTTTTCCAGATAGGTGATTGACGGCGACTGCGTGAAAAGCTTTTTGCATTCCTTGGTATCCTGCGGACGAGGCCAGCGCCATGCCGACCCATATTTTTCGAAGAAAGGAGCGTCCAGCGTGATGTCGTGGTTGCCTTTTTTAGAACATGTCAACCCCAGCCCTTTTTCACCATCAAATTCGTATGCTTCACCTTACCTGCAACCACAATCTTCGCTTCAAACTCTGCCTTTTCTAACCACTCGACTGTCCTCTTCAACTCCTCAAAGCTCCCCTGATTTGTCAAGTCGCCGGCATGGATTAGCACATCGCCTTTCGGTAGCTTGGGCGTCTGGCCATGTGAGTCGGATATGCATACCATGCGCGTTTTGCGCGTTTTCCGTTGGGCTGTCATGCTGGGCTTTTCAGGCTTTTCAGGCTTTTCATCCTGGTGTTGTTGGACGTGCTAGCAGGCGATGGTGGAATGTTAGCTTCTTGGGGAGGGGGGGTGGTGAGTGCCAGTTATGAAATGTTGATTATGATGGTTATTATAAAAGGAGGGATCGGGTGAGATGAATGGACTAGGTAATTTGGATCTGGGCCTAGGTAGAGGTATGCAGGTAGGTAGCGTCATCTAGTAGTACGACGTAAAGACCTTTACGACGTTTCCATGGCATGGTCAACCCTCTTTCCTCGAATGTTCGTTCCGATAGTTCCCGTACATTGATCAGCAGGGCTAGAATCTCGCGCAGGAATTCTCTACACATCGATCTTGTCACGTGCTCTTCTTTGCGAACCTCGGATGCTCATGTTCGTTGCGTCGTAACCATTGACCCTGCGCCACAGCTCGTACGTATTGTACACTCTGTATTATCAGAATCGCCACATCCGAACTAGGACATACTCTTCGTGTCTTCCTATTAATATATCAATCCTCTAACAAGTCTCACAGGCCCCGTATTCTATTCTCGGCAAGCTCCTCGTAATGTCCTTGAAAGGTAGAATCTTCAACGCATGGGAATCAAAGAATGAGTCATTCAAACTCATGCCCTATGCAGCTGAACAGCATAGATTCTAGAAATTCTTTCTTGTCTGACAGGTATGCTTACAGGGCGGCAACCGTGCATGCCAGGCGGGAATCTCTGCAGTATGTTAGCAGCATCCATTGAGATCTTTGGGTAAGGCTGTGGCGTCTTACTGGCTGAGTCGAGAAACAGGCTAGCGTAGTGCTCCGGCGCTCACCGCAAGATGGTGTGTTAGATCCACAGATGGTATGAACTTGGTGGGGTTAATGTTGTGTCACAGAACTATTGAATCCTGATGTGTTGAGCTCTGGAATATGAGATGCTACACGATGAGAAGAGTTTCGAAAATCACACCGCTGATTTGATACGCCATCTCCTGACTTGATTATATAAAATGCTGCCTTCGACTGTTCAGCAGCCTCTACTCTTCATAATTTTCCATTACCATCGACTAATTTACATAATCAATTGATCACGTTCTGCATCTGCTTGTGACTGCAGACCGCATGCCGACTTCACCTTCTCAACGTCCAACCCCCCTTGCCCATTCCGAAAAGCCCTGTGCGGCTCAAAAATCTGGTACCTCGACTTCTTTAGATATAAATCCATATACGCTTGCCAATTTCCCCAAGAAACCCATGTGAGACTTTTCCTACGACACTCATGACGGGGTGACGTGTGAATTGCCCGAACGGCGAGCCAAAGGGGCCTGGGGCGTTTTGTCATATCGAAGCGAGCGAATACCGCAATAGCGACGTCCTGGGTCGGCACATTGGAACTAGCCTCGGATGGAGGGAAGGGGTAGTAAGGACCGACAAAGGGGTTATTGATGAGTATAGCATCTTTGAGTGTGAGAAGTGGGCCATGGGCCTTAAACGATTGAGACTTTGACATTGAGCACAAAGTCAGTAAAGTTTGATTCTTTGGAGGATGCTGTCCTTATTTGCCTTGTGCTGTATCAAAGATGAACCTACGGCTCGTCTTGGGCCCAGACCGGGTGTCTGACAGGATCGACGAGGAGTACTATACAAGGTGGGGGTGAAAAAAAGATGCTGTGCCATTGTTTTTTTAAATGTTTTTGAAAAAACTCTCTTGAAATAGGTCGTCACGAGCAGCAATATCAACAATGAGAGAAATTTCCTGGCTTGGAGGTAGCGATGCGATTGATGAGCTGGCCTCAACGTGAATAAGGATTGCGCGACAAGTCTTACATCGCTATTGAAGGTAGTGATGTATTTAGAGAGCATAAATTTCAGTGAGTTGAGAGAACAGATAGGGTAGTCTTCAATTCGCCCCTCCCTCATACTTGGGCTGGCAACTGCAGACTGTCTGAACCGTGATGTAGAAGGAAGTAAACATGAAACTGGCAGACACGAAAGCACCTAAATAGCCTGTGATGAGCTGATCGAAACAAGAAAAGGCTACTCGGTACTTCCTTGAGAGTTCCGTTGTTGTTGCTGACAAGTATGATCTGCATCTGTTTGTATGATACGACTTTCAGCCATGTCGAGCCTTGCACAAGACTGGGCTGCGCGTTCCGACGCTTCGCACACCTGCAATCTGCCGGGAAAAACGAAGCAGGCGCAAGAAGAATTCGTCGTTACAAGGCGATCGTCATGAGCCTGAGCTATGTTGCATTTCCGGATAACGTGTTGATTATTAGAGCATCGTGATGGGAGGAGGTGGGGCTTGTCGAGGTTGAAGTTGCTCAGCCCACGCGCTAACCTCATTGGGCCTTGATGTGCTTGTCGCCTTCCGCCTATCTCAACCTCATTCCTTCCTAACACACCGCTAGATTTGTCCCGAAGCAGCACCAGAGCCTTTTGTAAACACGAAAAAAAGGCGGAGGACTTCGACTTAGAACATATAAGCTTCAGAGTTGACCGGAAAGCTCAGCCTCCTCTGTAAATAGATAAGTTTGTGGATTTCCACCTGTGGATGTGCACGGTGTAGGAATACGGCAAGGCTAAGTCGACCACCATACATGCTCTCAACACCGTTCTAAACAACATAGTCAAGTGACCTAGAAGACACTGTAAGTTTCTTCTATTCGCACTCATCGCACGCCATCCAACACAATATAGCAGCCATATACACGTTCAGCATGCCACCTCCATCGATTCTATCATCATTTCTCTCCGTCACCCCATTCGAGCCTGTTCTTGTCTTCCACAACGCCGAAGATGCTGCCTATTTCCAGTCGCACTGCAAACAAGGCCGTATTCTACCTGATCAGCGCTCTAGGTGGGTATTTCTACCGTTGCCAACGGGACTGTTGAGGGTGCGCACAGCGCGCTGTGGAGACATTGCATATGACTTCGATACCCACGGGCATGCGAGGGCGTTCAACGACAGCATCAAGGGACTGGGCAGGGTATTTCAAAGCACAAAAGAGAGGCCAGACTGGGAGAGGAGCGTCTATCTGGGAAAGCTGTTGAGGTAGACCCGGGACAAGTAGACGGTGGTGGGTCGGGATTTTGATGACTGTGAATTTTGGCCACGAAAGACTGTGTGAACAGGCAGCCATGGTTCCGGATTCAATGATGGCCAAGTATATTTCTTTGTATTTTTCATGTTTCTGTCAATCTGTTCTGCGCAAAGTGCTGCGTCAACTCTTTGGCTCTGCTTTACTACGCTTCCTGTTTGCTCAGCCTTGTCCAACCTTTAGACCCGTAACCCTATTTCAAACCGTGTCAAGCTTTTCTCAAGTTCTCTACCTTTACTTCTCTACTAACGCACTTCCTGAGAGACTGCGGCTTGCGACTTATTTCCTCGCGCACGTCATATTTAAGCCTTGGCACCTGCTTTATCAACCTCCACTCGCATACCTCCCTCAAGCCTCACCCACAACATCCTTTGAGAGCAACAGTCCCGGCTCTCTCATTTTCTCTATACTCATCAGTATCTATACAACGTTCACTATCCTCAACAATGAACATACCCCCCTCCTCGAGTTCCTTCCCTGGCGACAACCCTGACGAGTCTCCTCCTAGCTCGCCTGTGCGACCTCGCCATTTGCCTGCCGACTTTCCGCTCAACACTGAGACTGTTGATCTAACTGCTATATCGATGGAACGCCTCAATGAGATAGTTGAAATGCTGGAGCGATCCCCATCGAACTCAACGACATTCGACTTGCGAAGATTAGTCGCAGTGCCTTTGCCCACGGCTGAGTCGATGGATATAATTCGTCAACATGTACGCGAAATTTCTAGACGTCGAGAATCCGGACGAGCTCGCACCTTTGGGTACACTGAACCTGAACAGCCCTTGTCGACTGGGCCCCGCAGGCCTGTTGTCACATTAGTGAGTGTCCTCCCGCCTACACCGTATAAAGAGAAAGAGGACGAAAAGCTCTCGGACGCATACGTCAGCGCTCAACGTGCTGCCCTCAAATATCTCGGTCAACACGCCGCCGACACATTGAGCGCTTCCCAAGCGAAAAAATTCACAGTTGCAATCGATCCGAAACATGGATGCCCCCCGGCAAAGGAAGCGCTGCGATTCTGCTACTATATGCGCTCACAGGGTTTCGACACATACGCGCGCTTCACTAGGGCTGATGGTATGCAACTCTTCGTTGCCAATCCTGGTACTCGGACAAGTGAGGCCCATGACAGTCTTTACTGGGTATGTACAATTTCTGCACCCGTCGAAAACACTATTGTGTAACACTTCGACAGCAACAAGACTCTAGGACAAACCACCTCATCGAGACTCTTACCCCCCGCCACCGCACAGACGAAGATGTGGGCATCGACGAGCTTCGGCGTCGTGCCGAGCGCGCCCGAACCCGCTTACGACGAGGGCACGGCGATGGATTGACAGATATCGCCACTCAAGGGAACGTGTATCAAGGTGAGGAGGCAGCCTCAGAGCGAACCTCAGCGGGTCAACATGACGCAACCACTGCAACATTGCTGAACCAGCGGATTGCTGCCCAAGAAGAGTTGGCCGCAATTCTCGAGAGCAGCGGCGAGGGTAACGAAGAGTGAGTAATCCCACCCCCTTGTACATGCACGTTCCAAAGCTCTGGCAGCACTTTCTGAATTTCGCACTCGGTCAAGTACTACAAGCCTCGGAGACCTGTCGATGTTTTCCCCTTATTATAAAAGATCAACCACACTGACTTACCATGTCCCCATTCTAGCCGTGTCAATGAACTCTTCGAGCTAATAGACAGCCTCGAAGGGCATGCTAGCCTCGACGCATTGTAGAGCCCACCGAGTCCAGTGCGAGATCTCTGGCCCAAGAAAACGAGTACATGGCAATCGTTGTCATGAGCGGCACACTATACATTGCACCTGCAACGATGGAGTCCTTTGGAGCGGATCCCGATCCGGATAATGGTACTTATAAGTAGGACTCTGAACTGCAGTTTGATGGGCAAGAAATCAGGACTATGTTGGCGTATACGAAGGGTGATGATTGTGTATAACATCTGTGCATGGGTTGGTTAGTGCTAGACTGGATACGTCTTGGTCATTGAACGGCCTCGAAAAAGGCCATGTCTTGGTATGCGTAAT
Organism: Helminthosporium solani; assembly: GCA_022560085.1. Taxonomy (NCBI): domain Eukaryota; kingdom Fungi; phylum Ascomycota; class Dothideomycetes; order Pleosporales; family Massarinaceae; genus Helminthosporium; species Helminthosporium solani. The sequence goes on from JAFISD010000130.1 coordinate 23,549, forward strand.
GATGTGTTTGGGATATCCGGACACGCGAATTTCTACTTCTTTTGAAATAGTAGACTGTAAGGACTGACTGTCTTGGCATGCAGTAATTCTACTTTAATCCATGTGGCTCCTTTGGTTTTCTTCTGCACAAATCGCCGAGTCATGAAACGCGCTTCTTGCTATTATGTAGTAAAATCGGAGGATGGTGCGGAATGGGGCAAAGTAAAAAGGCACGCTAAGAAACCATATGTACGGCCAAGTCACAGTTCATGTTTTCTCTCGAAGATACCTTTAAACTACCAGTTTCACATCAGTCGGGTAATGAGCTAATTATTTTTTAGTACATTCCACACAAAAAGCAAAATCGCTAGCAAAGCTAGAACATAGCGGGCATTTCTGTAAAAAAGTTGAAGATTGATAGATTTTCATAATGTTTATATATATATATATATATATATGTATATAGTTATGTAACTATAACTATAACTATATATATTATATATATTGATCCTAGCCTAATCCTATCCTTACCTCCCGGGAGGTTGGAAATCCATCCATTCATCCGAACAAAGAAAAAAAAAAGGCAAACATACTCCAGGCCGGCGAGAAGCTACTGTATCAGGCTCCGCACGGTGCGACGTCAGGGCTGGTACACCCCGATCTGATAGAAAGAAAAACTCCGAGCAGGCAAACAGAGGACAAATGAGATAAAACATGACACAGCAAATAGCAACGCAGGCCACGCTCAAGATCCCTATCGCTGCCTATGTACAGGTGGGTCCAAGTAGTGGTGGTGCCAACAACTGTGTACGTGTCGTCCGAATCGCGCATGTGATTAACGGAAAAAGGAAAAGTTGGTATAATAGAAGATGAGACTGTTGTCCAGAGAGCGTATATGTAGCATGTCGATAAGCAGATAAGGAAATGCTCAAAGAGAGCAGGTAGAGAGTGTTGTGTGGAATGCGGAGGGAGACACAAGCACCATGGAAAACGCCCGCACTAGATACTAGAGACTAGAACATTAAGAGGGGTATGTAGTTCGCACTCGCATTAACCTCCGCGTGGAGTCATGTGTTGGTTTTGAGACCTGTTAAATCAAGGAGACGGTGACGCCAGAAGGGAAAAAAAAGACAAATGGAACGTCGAAGATTTTGCATCAGGTGAAGAGGTGGTGTGTGGGTCGAAGCAAGGGAATGATGTGCGGTGACCTTGGCATGGTGCCGTGCGATAGCGTTGAGCGACTGCACACCAATTTGTTTCGAGGAGGACGGAATAATTGTGTTGAAACACTCGTGTTGGCAGTGTTGTGTTTCGAGTAGCGCGGCCTGCATGGCGGTGCAGGTTGGTGGCTTGAAGCTGACCCTTGAATACGGGATTCTGGCGGCACTGACCGTGAAGGATGCGGATCCTACACGGCTGGGAAATTGTACCTAGGCCGCGTTTCCTTTTTGCAGTATCCTTGGTCAACGGCTTTGTAGGGCGCCAGTACGGTAGGTATACAGATATTCCGTTGCTGAACGTCTTTGTGGCTGATGTCCGTGGGAAAATAGCGGTGATCTCTTACTGCGGGCATGATTCGAGGAAAACGTACTCGACTCTTTTGATGTTCACAATACATCCCAGATATTGCGGACGATCGGGCTGCTTCCTGTCTGAACTGGGCTTCGAGGGTCTTCGTCAAGCGACTTTTGGGGTGTCCACTGTCGCTTCTCTGTCCACTCAGTACGGGCCTGGCCATCTTTGATCGTCTCGTTAGATGAGGCTGGGCTATTATCGTAGGCAGAAGAGGCTGGCAGATCGAAATGGAAAGGGTTTCGAGTGAACTCTTCTGCGCGCGGTGACATCAAAGCGTCCAGATCGTCAACTGCCTGTAGTGGCTGATTTGTGCGATAGGGAAGCATAGCCTCCATCTCCGTCTGTAGCTTGTGAAGTCGACGTTGCTCACGCATATTGGGCGAAGAAAACCTTGTGCGTAGGCCTGGTTGTCGAGGTGGGGTAGGTGTTGACAACATGAACTGTGTTGACTTCCTAGGCGTGACTGCGACTTCATGGACTGTTGTACTTGGATCAGATGCAAAGTCGCTCATAGATGAAACATTCAATCGGGAAGATGCGGCACCAAGATTGTCAATTCGCTCATCTTCATCTGCAAGCTTGTGAAGTTCTGGAATCATCGGAGGAACGGAAGCTGTTGAATGTGCTGTACCGTTGAGAGACGCGAATCCATTGGTTGTTTCGGGCTGAGCAAGGTGTGATGGCGGGAGAATAGCTTGAAACGAAGGCCGGCGAAAGTCAGGCCGAGCAAGCCGAGGTGGTGTCAAACCTGACTTCTTGTGAAGATCCGAGGGGAATTCGAAGCGCGTTGGAGATGTCAGACCAAACGGATCTTCATCTTCCACTTTCGGTTTGAGAGGTGTCATATGAAATTCGGATGCTCTCGGAGATACTACGCTCTTCTCCGCATCACTAGCACGTCCAAACATATCTGAGGGGAACTCTGTTCTCACAGGGGATGTTACCTCGAAGTCTTCCGAGTCTTCGTCTCCGTCTCGTGGGAAGGAGTGTACTCCAAGACGCGGTGGATCAAGACGGAACGTGGAAGTTAATGGCGAAAACATGCCAAAAGCCGGTTTGTCATGATCATCATGAAGGTGGGTCATGTGGAATTCGGAAGATTTAGGAGAGCGCGGCGGAGGTGGTGGTTGCCAGTCGTCAGTAGTGGGCGATGTGGAAGCACTGTAATCACATGATGGTGGCCAAGAACTAAGATTGAACGAGGTCTTCGTAGGAGACATCAAGCCCGTGTCATCGTCATCTGGAGTAAAGGAGGGTATGGTGAATGTCGGTACAGCAGGAGAACGTAAATCACCAAAGCTGAGAGGCTGCAGTGGAGCTTGTAACTGATCTGGATTCGGCGATGTCCATGGTCGCTCTGGTGTCATGTTCTTTTCGTAACTTCTCAAAGGTAGCTGTCGGGAGAAATCCGGAACAGGGAGGGACTTCAGGTCGTCCTCTTGTTGGGTCGAAAACCCTTCCAATGTGAGAGCTTTGTTTTCTGGTGCGTCGTTGCTTGATATAGAGAGTACCGGAATGACATGACCAGCGGGGTCGACGTAGGGAGTGGCTTTCGGAGAGGACTTTGGAGACAAGTCAAAGTGAGTGTCACTGGCGGCCCACGACTGGCGGAATCCAGGCGAAAATAAGGAAGATCCGGATGGTGCTGAAAGTGGGCCAGGCGATAGCATGATCATACTTCCAGTGCTTGCACGCTGCAGGTTCATGTCGGTGTCAGGTGGCAAAGGCGCAGTGCGAGGAGTTCGTGGAGCGGAGGAAAGACCTCTCTCAAAGGGTGAATGGCGATTGCTGGCGGTAGAGATGCCTGTTGGTAGACCTGCGGAGCGCCGTCCAAATGGCTGGCTAAGATAAGAGCGGTTGTCGTTGGGCTTGCCCAATGTATTGCGGTACTCCTGGAGTTGCATGATTAGGCTCATGTTGGGGCCTATCCACTTGCTGCGCTTTTTGACAACATCGTAGGTATCTTGCACGCTTCCTTCGGGGTTTTTGTAGATGCCATATGCGACGATCAAACTGGCGGATCGACTGACGCCGCATTGACAATGAATAAGAATGCGTTTGCCTTCCTTCACACGATCGTCCATGGTCCTTACAAGTTTGTAAAGATCTGCCACAATATCCGTGTTGTGCTCCCAGGGCATATGGATATACTCGGGCGTCTTGTACAGTTTGCCATCAATGACGCGCTCGCCGGCTGGCATGACCTGCATAACGGGCGTGGCCTTGGGAGTCGGAGGCGCACTATCTGCGCCGCTTGAGCGTTTAGAAAGAGCAGCGAAGTCTGGGTTCTCTGCTGCAGGCCCGTCAACACGCCTAGCTTCAATGTCTTTCTCCATCTGCGAAGCTGGCGTAGTGAAGGGATTTTTGACTTCGTTGGCAACATTGATGATGACATCGAAATTACAGGCCTGTTCCAGCGTTGGCTCACAGTACAGGAATATTCCCGAGGGATAGATTTCAATAGGACCATTCGGATATGCTGCGGGCTTCTCTTCGCGGGATTGAGGGATGTCGAAGTTGGGCTCCTGGTCTTCCTCTTCTTCCATCTCATACGGAACTTCGGACAGCCCGGTAGGTTTCGCCTGCACTGGCCTCAGAACGGGCAGGTGCATTCCACCGGAAGGGCCTACGCTCGGCGAGCAGAGAGGTAACGAGGGAGACGACTGGAAGTGACGCAGAGCGGGACGACTGCCCGCGGGGGTAGAAGGGATGATTAGCCTCATCGGCTTGTTCTCATTGCTTCCAGGCGTGGATATGGTCAAGCTCAGGTTCGATGGGCGCCGCTTGGGCGGTGTAGGCGGCTTGATAAAGGATGGCGAGGCCGGTGCAGATGTATTCTTCTCTTTCTTTTCCACCACCAGAGTCATAGCATTCTGTGTGGATCGTAGATTTCCCAACGAAGACGATGTGTTGATACCCAGATTCTTCAGGTTCCGTGGTTTCCTTGCGGGGGTTGTGGGTCGTGCAAGTTCAAAGAAGGTGTTTGGACTGGAATCCTGCGGACCGGTGTCTGTTCTTCGCGACCTGAAGTCGGCCACAAACGAAGAGTTGATCCGTGCCACTGGCGACTCGGGCGAGGGTCCCGGCGACGGGTCCGTGACGGTGGAAGAATCCATTGTTGATATTGTGGTTGTTGGCGAGTTGTCAGAAGATGCAGTGGACGTGCTATCCCGGCTGTCGCGGTGGACGTGAAAGGAGGAAAAGGGAAGACCGCTGTGGGTGTTCCCACTCGAAACCGACGGTGTTATCGAGCCATGTGCGCTGGTCTTGTCGGAGTCGGAGCGTGGATTGAGATGGGACGTGTGAGCCTCGTCGCCAAAGACAGCGCCGAACGAGGGCATTGGTGCAAAAGTGCGCGGGCCGGCTTGCATGCTGGGGGCCTGGGCTGCGTGCTCGGGCCGCGGTAGGAAGAGAGAGAAGTAGAGGAAGAAGGAGAGGGAGAGAAAGTATTAGGTGGAGCAAGTGCCCTGCTGTGAGAGGGAAACGGGACTGTTAGCGACATGCACGCTCACGGGTAGAATTGTAGTGGTGGTGGTTGGCCTGCCACGGAGGAATGTTCTACATGAAGGCCGTGGGGAGAGAAGAGGGCAGAGAGGGAGAAGGGGCGAAACAATGAGTAGAGGGAGAAGGAGTGAAACAATGAGTAGAGGGAGAGAGAGAGAGAGAGAGAGAGAGAAAGACACGCACCGAAGTCCAACAACACATGCACAGCACACTTGAAACGAGAATACCAGATCCTCGCCTAGCGCCTTGGAGAGGGAACGACTGGCCGACGATGCGCCTGGCCGGAAGAGCGCGTTGGGGAGACGACGCGCGAGAGAGTCGCTCTTGCAATGTCGTGTGCGAATGCGTGCGGAGGGAAGGCGCGGTGCCGTACTCAAGGTGAACAACGGCAGGCGTGTGGGTGAGAAGGGAAAGAGCGACCCGGAGCGCAGTCGCCTGGGGAATGTTGGGGGCAGGCGCGACCGACTTGGGGGTGGCGGGCGAGGAAGCCGGTCTGGCTCAGGCGCCGGGGGCGAGGTGGGATCGTGGGAGGGGAGGGGGGACGGGGGGAGCGTTGCGCTGGATGCTGCCCTCTCGCTGGTGGTTGAAGAAGAGAGAGAGGCACAGAGGCAGAGGGTTCGCCAGAGACAGGTCGACACACAGGAAGCCAGAAGGCGAGCGGCTAGAGGCCAGCCAATGCGCGCACAGCTCGAACAACCATCACAGCTAAGAATAGATGGACAACGAGCGTCCGTGCGCCCACTGTCGATGTACTATGTAAGATGTTCGCACGGTCGGCCCTACTCCATCGGTGTGTATTTGGACGCGCAGCAGCAGCAGCATCATCATCCTCGCCGTTGTGTGTGATGCCGTTTGCCAGCTGCTGGATCCGCTTTTCTGCTGTTTCCATGGGCGTAAACACACCGTGTACTCTGTATGTAAGTATGTATGTACATGTACGTGACGAGCCCTTTGTCTACCCTCTGCCGGTTAAAAATAGGCCACATGCAGCATCGCGCGAACCGAACTGCAGAGCTGACGAGCTGCCCTGTCCGCCCTGCCCTGCCCTGCCGTCCCTCCCTCCCTCCGCACACCTATTTCATTAGGCCCGGCCGGCCCCTACGCCTACGCATTGAAATTGTCAATTTTACGTTTCACGGCCACTGGCTCTGCTCCGACTGCTCCGACTGCATCCAACAAACACGGTGCGCGTGCTTCGTGCCGTCCGGCCTCGGGCTGCTGTTGTACGCGCCGGGCGCTGTCACTGGCAGAGGTCGATGGCGAGAGACTGTCCGACACGGCAACAGTGATTGTGAAACAGAGGGTTGCTGGGCCCACCGGTGGTTGGCGGGGCGAAGGTCGAAACTTGCGACAACGCATATTCGTCATCTGATCGCTCTGGTTTCACGATAGATACTTCCAATGTAAAAGCACTGTCGCGCAAACTGGCTTTTCTTGTCCACCGCTACTCCGTACAGCACTCCAACCTTTGCTGTGCTGCTGCTGCTGCTGCTGCTCTGCCTGTGCCTGACTGTGTCGCTCTGCCAAATCTTGAAACCACCGCCCAACTCCCATCCTGAGAGACCCTGCATCCGGCGTCTGCTGTTCTTTGTGCCTGAGGGATGCGTGAATCCTTTGAATGTTGGTCGACGTCCCGCCCACCCTTGTTGCTTCAAGCCCACCCCGGATCCGGAAACCTGGAGGATGATATCGGTGGATATTGGAGACCGCAGAATGGTCCGATGTGAGGACGCGATTGACTTTTATATAGCGCTATATCGGCGCTACGACATAGATGGGGAAGATTAGCGACGTGAGCTGGCGTCAGCAGCCGTACATCATGATGGAAAAGCTGAGCAGCAATGGGGACGATACGAAGTACAGACCCGTAATCACATGAGCCGGTACGGAGTCCTCAATGGCGATCATGAGTAAGCGGTCCTGGGTAATTTGACATACAGGTATTGGTCTCCAGCCGTATAGATAGTTACCGTGGGGATTGTGAGATTGGCAATATTACTCCGTAGTGTAATATCTAATATGAGCTATCCTTTTGAACTTCTGTTACTCCGTACTTCATCTCCGATCTGATAGATATTGTTCGCTAATTTTAACTTAGTGTGCAGGTTTATGGCCGTAAAACCTATAATCCCAGCATGAGTATAATTTTGCCTCCTTTCATGCGGAGACCCTCTTGAACGAAATCGAAACAAAGTCAAAAATATGGCTTCTAATAACGACCACCGAGGCAGCATTGGAGGGTCGAGTAGATAGGCCTCAGGTACGCCGCCTTTGGATCTATTCGCCTCTTGTGGTCGTCGCAGGTGCTGGCACTACCACAAGACCGCTCAGGTATTATCGAGCCTCCATATATGTACTCGGTAAAGACCATTTACACGAAGCAGCTGCTCAACAACAATTTTGAAGTAGCTAGAAATCGTAGATAATTGCTAACTCCTTAGGCCGTCCTGACCCAAAAGTGCTCAGACACAGAATACTTGTTCGCGCTAGAACAGCTAGCGGCTATCAGGCACGTGACCTCGCTAAGCGAATTTCGCACAGAAAGTTAGAACTGCAAACTCGAACTTCAACAACGACCGTACTAACCGCAGCACCACCACACACCATTGCCGCCATGTCTCGGCCCACCGTCACCATCATCTCCGGCAAGGGAGAGGCGTCCAAGGACACCGTGCCTGTCCCCAATGTCTTCAAGGCAAGTCGCAAAACTTCAAAATTCTGATCTCAACTCTTCATCTGGAACCGCACATTGCCTCCGAGGCCCGCCGAAATCCGCGCATACAATTGGGAAAGCATGACTGGAGAATGTGCAGTTGGGCTATTCTGGTAGAGCTGCGATTGTCTGCAAGAGCTGGAGCCAACTTTCTCAAGAGATGCGCGGATGAGGCTGCGGGGGGGCATGCACACATTTACACACTTGTTGCTCCAACGGGAATTGAAAGCATTTCAGCCCAGCAGCTTTGCTGCTGCAGATGGACTGCTTTTATTCTTTGACACTGAGTTCGTCAAATACTAACTCTCTCCAGAGCCCCATCCGCCCCGATATTGTCCACACGGTCCACACTGGCATGAACAAGAACCGTCGCCAGCCCTATGCCGTGTAAGTCTCGTCAATCGCGTTCATCTTTCCGTATCTGACATGCAGCCAGCTCCGAGAAGGCCGGTCACCAGACTTCTGCCGAGTCCTGGGGTACTGGACGTGCCGTTGCCCGTATCCCCCGTGTCTCTGGAGGTGGAACCCACCGTGCTGGTCAGGCCGCTTTCGGTAACATGTGCCGTTCTGGTCGCATGTTCGCACCCACCAAGGTCTGGAGGAAGTGGCACCAGAAGATCAACCTAAACCAGAAGCGTTTTGCTACCGCTTCTGCCATCGCCGCATCTTCCAGCGCTGCCCTTCTCCTTGCCCGTGGCCACAACATCTCCACCGTTCCTGAGGTCCCACTTGTTGTCTCCTCAACTGCTTTCGCCGATGGTGCCATTGCCAAGACATCCGCTGCTCTCGCTCTTTTGAGGGCTGTTGGTGCAGGTGCTGATGTCGACAAGGTCAAGAAGTCGAAGAAGGTTCGCGCCGGTAAGGGTAAGCTCCGAGGACGCCGCCACAGGCAGCGCCGTGGTCCCCTCGTCATCTACAACCCCGATGAGGATGGCAAGGAGCTCGTCCTTGCTTTCCGCAACCTGCCTGGTGTCGAGACCTCGTCCGTCTACTCTCTCAACCTTCTCCAGCTCGCTCCTGGTGGTCACCTTGGCCGCTTGATCGTATGGACTTCCTCTGCTTTCTCTGCCCTCGACAAGGTCTATGGTTCTACTACCGAGGCCTCGGCGCTGAAGAAGGACTTCCTCATCCCCTCAGCCGTTATGAAGCAGCCCGATCTGTCCAAGATCATCAACTCGAGTGATGTCCAGAAAGTTCTCCGACCTGTTCGTGGTGGTGCCGTCAGCAAGCGCACCAACGTACAGAAGAAGAACCCTCTCCGCAACTTCCAGGTGCAACTCCGCCTCAACCCGTACGCGGCTGCTTTCTCCAAGAACAAGGAGGGCTCCAAGAAGGTTGAGACTAAGAGCAAGCCTACGCGCGTTTCGGAGTCTTTCGTCGAGCAAATTCACGAAAACTAAGAGATGAATTGTCTTGTGGTTTTTGGGGGTTTATACGGATTTCTTTCTCTTACGATTATGGAGTGAGGTAATGACGGTTCAATGTAGCTGTCATGACAAAATACCCGTCAGAAGGGTTTCTCTTCATATCCGTTGTGCCTACATGATAATACCAAGCTGTGAATCCCGTCGATCGATCATCGAACCCAGACTTTTTGTCACAATGCCTAAATTTGTAGCAACGCTTGATCACGTTTGAGATGATGAGAGTGTTGACATTCTCTCAGCTTGATATATGTGCGGATACACTACATTGTGTCAGCCACTTCGTAGACCGACAGTCAAGTGAAGTTTTGACCTTGTTGCCCGTGCATATTCATCGCTGGATACAGCTCCTCTACATACGGGAACGCAAAAACGGGAGTAGTAAAAGGCCAGCAGAATTCATGGTATTAATGATATTTATGCTTGGTATCCCAATGACCGGTCAAACTTAATGTTGAGTTTCCCTCAAAAGCGCATTCCCAGAACACCACACACGCTATGCACATGATTAAAGTGATGCCAAGCCAGTCCCTCCAGTCCAGGACGTTCCCGGTGGAAGACTACCGAAGCCCATATCCACACCAAGACGGGATCGAGCCCGATGGCGACTCCAACCCAACCTACAACGAAAAGACCAGCCCGACGTCTGAGCCTCGATCTACGACCAACATCACCGAAATAACCTCCTCCCCCCCGTCCTAGCCATCGTCCTCTCCGGTCCCTCCAAACTTAGTCCGGCGAACCCAGCGCCTCCACCCTCCCTATCCCTCTTGTACCTCCTCAACGCCTCACGCAAATGATCTGGGGTCAAGGGCCCCTTGTCGCACTCCCTCAGCCTCTCTTCCAATGGAGTTTCCTTTGGCACGTCGACAAAGTACGGTTCATTCTTATTGACTTGATTGTAGTACAGTCCTGAGTCTCTGATGTGATCATTCTTCGGCTTGGCACCCTCCTTATACGCATACGCATCCGTGAGGCCGCGGGCGAGGAGTTGGTTGGGGTGCGCAGTGTTGGGCAGTCGCGTACGGGCTGCGGCCCACTCGTCGCGTACAGTAAGGGCGCGGTCGATGAGCTCGCCGATGAAAGCTTTGCTGTACGAAGTGACTGCGATGACGACATTCTGGGGTACAGACTGCGAGAGTGTCTGGTTGACTAACCGACGGACAATTTGGGGTCGTAGGCGGATGCGGCGGTATGTTGCATAGCGATCTGATTGCGCGGGCGTCATTGCCTGAAGAAGGATGCGCTCGTGCTCTTTGTCCTGTTTCTTGGAGGCTTCGGTCGCGCGCCCGCCTTCGAGGAGCGTATCTACGTCTTCATCTAGATCGTCATCGTCGTCGTCGTCGTTCTCCGCATTGCCGTCACCGCCTGCTGCGCCGTTTACGCTGCCATTTGCAAGACGCTTGTTGCCGCCTCGGACAGAGCTTCCGGTTGCGCTTACGGCGTCGGCGTCCTTTCGCTTGCGCTTCTTGCCTCCGACACCGTTGGCCAGTGAGCCTGTGGCTACGCTGTCGACGGAGGGGGATCGCTCGTAGGTGAGGGGTGAGCCGGCGGCGGAATCGTTCTCGGGCGCGAAGGAGTTGCGGAGAGCGGAGGGTTTGCGCTTTTTGGCGACCGACGAGATACTTGATATGCTGGTGCGCTTGCGGGGCATGTTGAGTTGGGGGATATGGGGTGGTGAGGCCATGTCGATGACGGGGGGAGAAATGTAGACCTAGAGAGATTATCTGGGAGGTTTCCGGGAAGGACCGTAGAAAAGTTGGGAGTAATTAGGCGGAGAGTCGTGTCCCTAATGTTCGAATATGTGGGGTGGACAGTAATGGCATGAGTTTGCATGGACGAACTCAGGTGCCGAGAGGTCGCAAGGGTGCATGGGCCCACAGTTCGCCGCGGTGGTTATGTCATTGACTTTCATCGCCTTCAATCGATCGAATTCTAGATTTGGCATCTCACTATATAAACACATATCACTCAAAGCTCAACAGGTTGAATATAGCCATCTGCGAGTTTTCCTGCCACAGCACATTCCAAAGAACAGAGAGAATGGCGGCTCAGGACAATCCCACCATACCTTCCGCCCAAATCAACAGCGCATCCAACACCGACCCTTCTACACTTCCTCCAGCCGCTTTAGACCTGGCAGCTAAACTCTTCGACCTAGCCCGCACCGGCTCCACCATACTCCTCACCAATTACCTTACCGCTGGAGTTCCCAAAAATCTCACAAACGCCCAGGGTGATACGCTCCTTATGCTCGCTTCATATCATGGCCACGTCGACACCGTAAAGGGTTTGCTAGAACACGGGGCAGATCCTAATGTGCTCAATGGAAGGGGACAGAGTGTGATTGCCGGGGCCGTATTTAAAGGGTGGGATAAGGTTGTCCGAGTGCTTTGGGATGCAGGGGCGGATGTGGAGTTGGGGAGGCCGAATGCCGTAGATTGCGCGACCATGTTTCGGAGAGATGACGTGTTGGAACTATTTGGGGCGAAAGAGGGGAGATGGAATGCGGTGGACGTAAATGGGGCGGGGTAATGGAGAGAAAGGATGAGGAATGACAGTAGCAGCTGTACTGTTCTGCAACCAAGCATACTCGACCCATAGGAACGCGGCTTCATCTTCGCTCTAGCATTTTGTTCAACGAGTATGCACCTGGATTGATTTAGCTACTTGGAAGTATCAAGTACCAAGGATCAACTTAGACGAACCTTCCCAAAACTCCTGATACAAGTGTCAATAGTCCTGTCTGATATACAAATATGGTCGAATAGGTAGCTTTGAGCTGATTTAATAGGACGAAGCCTTCATGACGTGTCCAAAGGAGTGCGCTTGCATTTCAATCGCTGTCCTCATCGACCCTAGCACGCTTCGCGGCCCGTCCCTCGCCTGGCTCCTGCATCCCGTATCGCTTCTCGCCTTTTTTCTCACCCTCCACCTCCTTGATCATCTCTCCAATGTTGAACGGATCGTCAGTATCCTTCTCAAATTGGACAGGTCCTTCGCGAGCCTCTTGCAGATCCGTCCCCTTGAAACCCTCCTTCGCTCTGCCCAGGACCTCAAATTTGCTGTTCTTGGTGATTTGGTCGTACGTCTGGCCTTCGTCTTCTCCGTCATCCTGCTGCACGCTTGGTCGGTAAATACTACTGATGGCGTCCTGCGCTGCAAAAAGAGGTTTGTCGTAATGGTTGTCTTCGTTGAATCCAGCATCAAAACCACTGCTCTGATTAAACAACCGCGAATCGTACATCGATTCACCACTCTGGGTAGGCTTAGCAAGACCCAAAGCAACTTTCTCGGAGATATCGCGGTTTTGTTCCCGAGCGAGCATTTGGAGTTTCCGCTCTGTCCCCATCTTTGACTGTCGCATTTCACGCTGGAATTCTTGCTTGCGTTCTCGCCGGGCTTCCTCTCGCCTTCGTACAGCTTCTTCTTCTGAGTCGGAATTGGAGTCGGAGCCAGAATCACTGCGAGATCTACGTCGGGAGTTGTTTGCGCGCTCTTCGCGGGCTTGTCGAGCAAGATTGCGTAGGTTCTCCTCCTTTTGCAACTTTTCTTTCTCTGCCAGGCGCTGCTGCATCAATGCGCGTTGCTTGACGTCTTCGCGAGCGTGTCGGTCTGCAGCCGCCAGGGCTTCATTCATCTGGGCAAACTTGTCATTGATGGTGACATCTTGCAAGCCTCGGCCATCTGCCGCAAGACGTTTGTCCAGTGGAACAGTATAGCCCTTGGAGTTCTTCCAGTTCGAGATGGGCGGTGGAATCCTCCACATTTCCTGATCCTCCGCTGTAAGTTTCCGGGGTGGGGAATGAAGAACCGGCGGCGGTGGTGATGGAGCACGGCCAGGAATTTTCTTGTGTTTGAATTTGGGTGGCTCCATTGGGTCTTGCTGGCGCTGTTGAATCTTGATAATACGCGTGTTCCCTTGTGCTTGGCCCATCTGTGCAGTAGGCGTGTACTTGACGTACGTGGGTTCGTCTTTCGAGCGTCCTTGGACCATCTTCGGGCGCTGGGCCGCCGTCTGTCCAGATATCAAAGCCTGCAGCGCTTCTTGCGTGCGTTCTTTCGTCGCCTGAACAAGATCTTGACTCGGGCGGTCGAGGTCTAGCTCCCCAGCATCTGCCCGTTGCCTCAGAGGTATTAGATCCTTGAAGCTCGCCTGTACTATCCGCGATTCGCTATGGCCTCTCCTCGCGATCTCGTCGTACTTGGTTTTCCCTTCGTTGTCAACCCTCATTGCGAGCGCGTTTGAGGTGCTCGCGGTGCCCTTCTTCCCCATGTCGAGCGGATATTGGGCGACATGAACTTCGGGGAAAGCACCACCATCGCCAAAGTCTTCTGCTGTCCTGGGCCGCCATTTTTGTCGTTGCCCGTATGCAGGAGGGCCGTTTTGCCTCTTCACGACTTGTGTCTCAAATTGCGCGTCGGTCAGCACACGCGTGCTTCGCGACAATCCCTCCTCTTCCCCCGTGTACTTTGGCTTTGGGAGCGACTTGGAAAGGGCTGCAACGGACATGGTGGGCGAGGTTGATGGCGGTTGTGACGAGAACGACTGGCAGCGGGTGAAGTTGCAAGGTTGGGCGAAACTTTGGACCATGGCATGGCGGATAAACAGTCAGGCCGAGCATGGGAGTCACGTGATACAACCCAGTGGTTGGGTTCCAGATAACATCACCATGCTTGTCAATCGTCAACATGGATAGCCAGACCGACTTCGCGAAAGTTTTACAAGTCTCCCATCCAAAGCTAAATCTATGCTACGTGTCTACCAACCCTACTCACCTCCTCACCACCCAGTCGCGCCAGACTTTCCACGAAGGATGACGATGCACCGAATGTTAGCACGGGAGCAACTGAAGCGAGAAGCGAGCGCACTACCAATGCAAGTCGACCAATATGGACGACAACTTGCAGTTTTCTCGAGAGAAGCAGACTTCCAAGCAGCGGCACACAATCAGCGTGTCTTCAATAGCCAATAATACTCTTCCCTGAAGCAGAAATGAGGTATCCATCTAGTTTTCCCCAAGGCAAGCAGTTGTCCCGCATGACCATTGGACCTATGGAGTCTCATTCCGTGCAGAATTCAAGTCGATTGATAGATGGCCGTGGCCCGCCCAACGCCGTTCTCACTGCTGCTTTTTGCCATCTGTGTCGCCATGGCAATTGACAAGTCAACCAGGTGGATGGGATGGACGTCTCTGCACATGCACAATAGAGGAGAAAAATGCCAGGAGGATGCCATGTCTCGTGTAGGGGCCTAGCTTGACACTTGTCGACGGCTGGGGGCTCCAACCCCCGAAGGAGAGGAGTGGGTTCCACCCAACATTTTGTGCTTCTTTGCTTCTGTGCTTCGTGCTTCTGTGCTTTTTGTGCTTTTGCCCTTGTCCCTGACGTCGACGACTTGTTGAAACCTTGACCGTGTGTTGCAATTATTGGCGAGGCTCATATGAGAACAGGTCTCCCCTGCACATGCGCCACTCGTACACGCTATGCCAGCCGTGCATACTCAGAAGCCCTCTGGGCAACAATACCAGGTCGACGCGCAAACATCGCCGTCCAAGCACACGCGCGCCTTCACCTTCGCCGCGCCCGAGACACGCAGCTTGTTGCGCCTGCCCTCAGTCTCCACCAGCTCGCTCGAACTGCCGACGTCGCCGCGCTCCCATTCTCACTCCCGCTCTCGCTCTCGCTCTCGCCGGGCGACGAACCCCTCCACCCCTTCGCTCACCCGGGTCTCATCATCATCGACGACCTCGCTATCTTATTCCTCACCGCAGACAGCCGCATCCGGCAAGGAGCCTCGCTCGCCCTCCACCCGACGGCCGCCAGCATCGTTCAGCGGGCATGGCATCGACACCTCACGCGGTCCGCCCATAACCCTCATCACCCGCGGGAACTCAGACATTGCGCGCCGGACGTTGCAAAAGCCACCCTCGGCCGATTTTACTTTTACCCACCATCACCAGCTCTCACAGTCGGCCCTGCTGTCTCCGGACACTGCATCGCGCAGCTTGCGGGGACGTACGCTTTCTCGCCAAACCTCTACGGGCATATCGTCCCGCCAGCAGCCCATGGCGAGTGCCGACGAGGGCCCGTCCGGATACGACTCGGGCCTGTACAGCCGCTTTGGCGCTTCCCGCGCTCCCAGCAGCCGCCGCAGAGCCACACACACCGGCGACGGAGCCCAAGAGGATCTCTTTCTGAACATCGCCGCAGACAGCGCAGCCAAGGGAGCCGCCCCCGAAGCTACGTCGCGGTCCGACAGACTCAAGTCTCGCATTGCACGCGCAAGCCACCGACAATCGTTCCCATCCGCTCTTCAGACCACGCAGCCGAGCGCTGCTACTCCCAATGGCAGCCGGATTCCGTCCGCCATTAACACCAAAGCAGGTACGCAAAGCCGTCGTGCCTCGCTCTTTCCCTCGAGGACCACGCGGGAGCCGCTGCCCTTGACCCCAAACAACCCGTTCGACCCGTCGCAGTCGCGAGTGCACGATCTATCCCCCAAAACCTCGTTTTCCACGCGCAAGAAAGACTCCGACCTGTCGCCAAAAGAGTTCCTCGCTCAATTGGACGTAGGAAGAAGACGCCCATCGTATCCCGATGCCACGCAGACCCCGCCCCATCGCGCCAACGCCTATCGCCCTTCCAATCTGCACTATCATTCCTCTTCCCGCGATAACTTGCAGACTCCAGTCGTTGCTACTCCACAGCAGGGAGCCGATGCACAGCAGGAAACCACCCCCAAAGCAGAGGAAACTGAATCTCATGGGTCGACGGGCCCCGCCACCTCGGTATGGGATGAGCTGGACGAGCTAAAGACGCGAATTCGCCGGATTGAGATGGGAGGAAAGATTCCTGCCACCGCCAGTGCAGTCATATCTCAAGCTACGGCTGATCGTCCGCGAACCGCAAACACTTCAGTGACGACATCGTCCTCTTCTCCAAACCAGCAAAAGAAACCTATTTCTTCTCCCTCTGAATCCACTGTAGGAATGCCCACGCCAAACAAGGTTCATCCGCTGCTGGGAGAGGCTCTGGCAAAGGCAAAGCAACACACGACACCAGCTGTTTTCCGCGTGCTAGAAGCAACTGCAGCAGAAGCACTCACCTTGGCAGAGATGGCCGGAAGCGCAGGACTGCAAGGCACGCTTCAATCAGCCAGTTCCATTCTAAATGGTGCTTCGATCCCCGATCGGCAAGCCCGACGCAAAGCGGACAACATCTGCCGCAGCCTCACAGAGTTGTGCATCACGTTATGTGACAGCAAGCCCAATCTTGCCAGTCCAGCATTCCGGTCCATCGCTATTCCCTCACGGCAATCAAGTGTTCAGGTCAATGGAGACTCTCCAACGGTACGCCATAGCATCGAGCCTGAGAGTAATACACTATTACAGTCCAGCCCTAGTACGGCAATGAGTCGAATCGAAGCGAGAAGAGTGAGCATGTTGGCAGGTGGGACTCATGGAAGCCCTCGTGAATCGAGCCAGGAGCCACCAGCACCATCTCAAACGCCGATACCGTCACGGGTCGCTCGTCCAGGTACCAGCCTTCAAAGACCTCGCCCAACAACTGATGATGAAGAAGATGAGGATCCGACACTGCGAGCACCATCTCGAGCATTCACGGATTTCCGCGACATCCGCTCAGCTCACAAGCCTCGCTTTAGCAGGGAGTACACGTCTCGCGAGCCAATGCCGGACCTGCAGCCTTCTGTGCTTCAACGAACTGCATCGTTACGTCGACCCGCTGCTCCTGGGCCCAGTAACGAGAACAGCCTCTCTTACAAAAATAGCAGTAAACGATATGCTATCGATAGACCAGTTACATTGGGGTATGAAAAGCAATCATCGGCTGAGCCGTCGCCCAGAACGCAGTTTCCCACGAATCGAAACTCAATCGGAGGATTCTCTGGACTTGGTCGCTCGGGGAGCTTGAGCCGAAGACTACGAGGGAAGAGCGCAGGGGAGTGAAGAGCCAGGGATGCTCTTAGTTTTGATGATTAACACGTTTTATACCCAATGGCGTTCTACCTACAATCCACGGCAGCGCCTACTCTGTATCTCTACGAGTCCGTTGGCGAACAATCGCCAACTCCATCTCGGAGCACCCGCAACAGCATATGGAGAATACTATTTGGAGAGCAGTACGGAGTACGCTTTGCTGTATCTTGTCAGCTCAATACTGTGTAGCTATGGGGGTGGACGTAAAGTTAGAGGGACGACTACCGCTCGACTCGGTTCCTTTATGGTTGCAAACAGACTTCTTGGTTGTATTATAAATTTGGCATGGGCACGGCGTATTAACGATTGCACATCATCGGAACACCGGGGTGAGAGGCCAAGCCCTCATTCAAGTGTCTGGCACAACTCTAAAACGACTCAATTGACACATGACTGTTCTACATTCACTCAATGCACGCACTCGTCACTAAAATGTTCCTATGCTATGTTGAATAGACAAATGCGTGCCTGCTTCACGCCCAATGACCCCTTGGCGCGTGGATCAGCACAGGAAGCAGCAATTGCCCAGCCCCCAATATGACCAAAGAGAAGAAGACAAGGCGCACGAATCTAACCTGAGATGGCGTGAGCTTGGATGGCCGCACCTTTCTGAACGAACGTACCAACCTCCGCATCCCACCTCGCATATCCCACATCGCATATCCCCCCACATTTAAGTATTTCATTCGACAGAGGCCGAGATGTGTCGACAAGCTTGTAAAGGACGATGAAACCGCAGACAAAGGATACCCATGCGAAGAGTAACTGCTGGACATGTAAAGGTACGTCCACAGTCGCATGCCATACTTCTTTGCTCTATCAGTCACCGCCGTTCATCCGCCGACTCCCGTGTCTGTTCAGAATAATGGTCCTATGTACTGATCATCCAAAAGAGAGAAAGGTCGGCTGTGATAGAGCGTTGCCTGAGTGTTTGAACTGTACACGCTCAAAACGATTGTGTAAAGGATATGGGTTGAAACTTGCATGGCCAGATAAGTTTGATGGGAGAAGGAAGCAGAAACGATGGAAGGCTGCACCTGAGGCGAGTGCAACCAAATATGTTACGCGGGATGGCAAGTTTGCGTTTTTGAATACGACCTTTGACGACATAGAGGGAAAGAGGCTGGGATGGGGAGAGCTTGTGTTGAGGGAGAAGGTCGATGGTGATGAAGAAGATAAAGAGCTTGAATCGAGCTTCAGTGCCGGTGGCTTCAACTTTGTGTCGAGGAGGCTGAGTGTTCAGAGTGTTCTAGGCGAGGATGCGGAGCTGTTGAGATACTGTGAGTGAGCGACTACGAATTTGATGGTTGGTTGTGGGGTCGTAATGTACAGGCTGACAGTCAGATCAGATAATTCGGTTGTCGCTCGAATGATCACGACCATCGACGATGACACAAATGGTTTTCGACTCGATCTTATTCCCATGGCGTTATCGATGCCAGACGCGAGTTCGAGGGGCTTGCTTGAGGCGACATTAGCGCTATCTTCGTTCCATCTGGGGCGGCAAGAAGAGGCTTTGAGGCACAAGGTAAATGCTATCAAATTGCTTTCGAACTCTCTCGGAGATGTGGGATCGAGCAGGATCGCACAGGTTTCGACTTGTATGATGCTGTGTGTCTACAGTGTAGGTCCCTGAGGATTTAAAAATAAAAAGCATGAGAATTGACAAATCCCAGGTCTTTGACTCGTCTGACACGACATGGAACCTGCATCTTCGAGGTGCCAAGAGTCTTCTTCAGGCCTTCTCAAACCATGAACGCGAAGATCCTGCCTTAGGTTTTGTAATGTATTGGCTTGAATATCACGATGTATTCTCAGCATACAGCCATCTAGCGCAATCCCTGCCAGACCAACAGTTATCAGACATTGTTCTTCCAGAGGCTACACCAAGTACTCAAAAAGTTAGCCTCCCAAATAGCCATCACAATGACCTGTAAGCTTACAACTGTAGATTATTGGGCTGCTCGGGTGCTCGAGCGAGCTCTTACGGATCATATCCTGCATCAACCGACTCCGCGTAGCCCTAACTCCCTCAAAGAATAAACCAACCCCATCGTACAGCAGCACAAACGCTGTCATAATCATGATCCACGAACGTCTCATCGACGTCAAGCAAGAAATCCTCATTCAGCCGGGTGAAACCTCTGGAACCATATCTCACACGCGCATCACGTTAACCGCCGAATTCTACCGCATAGCCGCGCTTCTCTACCTCTATCAAACCGGCCCCAGCTGCTCGCGCACAGACCCCAACTGTCAAGATTACGCCAAACAAGGCCTTGTCATCCTCGAC
Source organism: Helminthosporium solani (assembly GCA_022560085.1). Lineage (NCBI taxonomy): Eukaryota > Fungi > Ascomycota > Dothideomycetes > Pleosporales > Massarinaceae > Helminthosporium > Helminthosporium solani. Next base: position 43,037 of record JAFISD010000130.1, read on the forward strand.
CAGATGGATGTTTGTACGAGCCCCTGGCCGCTCTTTATTTTGGCGTGTAATGTCATTGAAGACGGAGATCGCATCAAGGTTATGCGTGTTATCGACGATGGAGCGAAGGAGCGAAAAGTAGGCAATTATCAGGTTATCAAGAGTCTGGTGCAGAAAGTCTGGAAGCAACAAGATTTGGCTGCAGATGCAAAGATGGAGAGGAAAGTCGATTGGAGGGAGTTGATTGAAGTGGGCGCCTGCATGCCTTCATTCATCTGATGTATAGGACCCACTGCACATAATGAGACACTATCCCGGGAAAGTTGACCGAATTAGACGGCCAATCCTACGACTACACTGTTGGTTCCAGGCTACTTCATCAACGTTACATGCTTCGCCGCCTCCGGATTTACCAGCAACGAGAGCAAATCCGGTCTCGCATAATGTCCCACGGTATCGATGAATGTCTTCGCATAGTCGATGTCTCTCAGATCGATGTCCGCCGTCAATATCGCCTCAACGCCATCACTTACCGGCTCACATAAAGCCTTGCCATCCGGTCCGAAGATCATGCTGAATCCACCGCCAGGCTGCCACATTGTCAGCAATTACCAATTTCTACTCTCGACAGCACCACCAAACTCACTGTCTTTGTTACATGGTTCCCAACCAGATTGTTTTTCTCGAGATTCTCTTCGGTAATGATCTGAGATGCAACAAGAACAAACGTTTGTCCTTCAATGGCCATAAATTGCGAAGCGCGGTAACTTGCTTCAACCGTTTCGTGGTAAAGCCATGGCTGTACTTCAGGATCCGGCATACTGAATTCGGCAGGCCAAGAGGCGATGTGAATTTGTACGCGTTGGCTGTATTCGTAGTAGCGAAGGAGACTATACCACACAATCAGCTTTACATAGGTCCTCTCGATCAGATGCTTTAGGGAGATGGGAATGAAGCATCAATGAAGTTACGCACGGTTGCAAATGCTCCCAACAGTTCAAACCTCCAATTCTTCCGAATGGACTATCAACAACACTCTTTAGACTATCAGCTTGCCCATCGCCCCAAAGCGTGCGTTCGACATGTGTAGGCTTGATCTTCCTCCGATGATGTACAATTTCTCCTTGGGGCGATATGAATGACTGGGCCATGTACAATGAAGCACCGTCCCGTTCAGAATATCCCAGCACAACAAACATGCCCGCTTCCTTGACCGCGGCCCGTATTTGTCGCATTTCGGGCGAATCTTTGACGAGCGAGTTGTTCATGTAGGAGTGTATCATTTCGACATTGTTGATTACCGATGTGGTCCATATACCCCTACGATCAACGAGACCATGTCAGCCCCATTCTCTCTTCCTTCCATGGGAGAATAGACTGGTGCTATGTGGGAAGTTTAGGAGCAATGTACCACGGATACCCGGGAATCCATACTTCGGGGAACCCGAGTACTTTGACTCCATCGGCGGCAGCATCTTTGATCAGACGAATCGTTTTATCCACACTACCTTGGAGGTCGAGCCAGACGGGCTCGCTTTGTATAGCTCCTACGCGAACTTTGGTCGCCATTGTCTTTTCGCTCTTTCAAGGGCCTCGATTGCGGGTCGGAAGATGGATCGAGATGTTGTGGAAGATGTAGAAGCTTCGGTTGGAGGAGAGTGTATAGTTGGGGGATTTTATTTAGCAGTGTTATATGGCGCGTTATTGCTTGTGTTTCCAATGCGTCGAGCTCAGCTTGTTCAACCCCGCTTCTTCGTATCGCCAGATGGGGGGGGGAAGTGGGGTAGGATTTTTGTGTCTTTGATCGCAATGTACTTCCAGCCAAGGCGGCACAGCACGAGAGAAGCAAGTGTATAGAGGGGTATGTACCTAGGATTTAGGCGAAGATACTCTGCGCGTAAAGTCCCGTGGAGGTAGTGGGTAGTAGGATGAGCTTCGCGCTGGATTTATTTCACAACCATGTTTACTTGGGCCTGGGACGTGTTGTGTTGGAGTGACTTTTTGTAAATTGTACTTTGTATCTGTAAGTATGTAGTAGTCTACGTGTTTGTTACTTTTCTGTCAGCACTGTGGACTGGACTCGTTGATCTTCTCCATGTTTGTACGATGGGATATACCCAGTCGCTCTGTTATCATGAGAGATTCGACCATATATAGTCTAGTCTATCCCTATAAGTAGTAAAATCCCAACAAGATTTCCAAACTGTGAAAAGCTGTTTCCCAAGTCTTTACACGGTGGCCTTTTTAGGATCAGTGATTAGGGGTGGGCACTCGGCTTGTGTACGTGTATGTGGAGGGGAAGCGCTTAAATAGATGAATACGAAGATGTTAGGGTTTCCAGCTAGATAACTAGTCTTTGATTAGTTAGGTAAACTTTTACATCATTGCACCATGAGCAAAGAAATAATAGTCTATATTGCGAAGAACTCTAGTTGTGAATAAGTTCGAGTCGAGATTCAAGTCAGGCTAGTGGCTGGCCAGCTTTTGGATGGCGAAAGAATAAATAAGAAAAGCACTTGACTAGTTACCATTAATTATATATATAACCCTTAGTTTAAGCCTTTTAGAAAACATGTATATCATGATAGCATTCCATTTCTACAGGTGGATATCAGTAGGTAATAATAGGTAATAATCATCACCCAGCAATCCGATTTGGAAAAAAAAAAAAAAAAAAAAAAAAAAAGCATGCTCTTGAAGATACAAAGTAAACCAAACCCATAGACTAACAATCAGTTCAAATATTACTCCTCCATAATCAAGTTCCTGTAATATAGAAATTAAATAAAATAAAAACTTGTTTAGTACATCTTGACAAACCCATCTTATGCTCTAACCGTCATGGGAAGGGGAGGGGAGGGAGACATGAAGATTGATACCTGCTCAACGCGCCAAGGTCTCCGTAATTACTTTGTAGAGCAAGTACACCCGACAGAATTATTGGAAAGCTCCCTGCTAGTACAAAACTTACCATCTCTACTATAACAAGTGAAATGCCGTCACCTCTGGTCACTTTCTAGTCACCACCTCTGTGGCTGTGTCGAGTATGCACGTGGTATGTATTATACTTTACGGAGTAGTTGTGATGATAATAAGCCTCTTCGGCATCGGCAGGGAATATCTCGTGCGTACATGGTATGCGCATAAGCGTTGATGGTAGTTAGTTATCTATTGGACAAGGTCTAGGGATTGTTATTATATCTTGAAGGCACCTTTGCATTTTTTGTAGTCTCTTCTTTTTTTATCTTTCCTTCTTCACTTTGCGCACATTTGGGAGACACGTTGCGTCTGTTGCATTTTTCCACGTCTGTTTTTAGACGGTTGACTTTTTGACTTTTGGGAAGAGACATCTTCATCGATTTCAGTATAAGGGCGCGACAAGATGATGGGCGACGATGTTGCAGGAGTGACTGTGAGCGACAGCTTGAATTCCGATGTCGTTGATTGTAACACCCATGGGCCTAACAATGGCGGTGGTCATCTTCAACCCCGCCTTTCGAAGCTTACAATGGTTGGGCTGAGTTTTGCCATCCTAAAGTACGTTTTGCTCTTTTATTCCCTTTTATTTTATTCCTATCCAATGCCCATCAATTTCAAATTCCCATTCGAAGCTGTCCAGCAATGATTAACGGTGCCGTGTGTAAAGTACCTGGATTGCTCTGGCCGGAAGTCTAGGCGTTGTCATGCCTTCTGGAAGCTCAGTTGCGTTTTTATACGGGTTCAGCTTTTGCGTAGCATGCAGTTTGTGCATGGGGGCCAGTTTAGGTGAAATGGCATCAATATGGCCAACAGCTGGTGGGCAATATCATTTCACATACGTACGTATTATTACACCACCTCCTGTTCTCCCATCTTGGTCGCGATTGAGCAGCCCAGAATGGATTATGCTAATGCAGCAAAGTCACTATGCACCCACAAATGGCGAAACGTGGCTTCGTTTTCAGTGGGCTGGACGTCCATTGTTGGGTGGTTGACGCTCATTACTACAGAGGCATTCTTCTCGGCGCAGTTTTTTAGTGCTGCGGCAGTTGTAGGGTCGAGTGGAAGGTATGTTGCTGAAGCGTGGAAGACGTATTTGATCATGGTTGCAGTAAGTACTTTTGCGACCTCGGTGAATCTATTCGGAAACCGGATCTTGGGACGATATAACGATGGAGCTCGTAAGTTTTGCTCTTCCCCAAGGCTTTTTTAATCGACTAGGCAGGCAAGGCAGTGGGAAGGGAAATACAGAGACACTGGAAGGGGGGCTAACGTGAGCTTAGTCTACTGGTCTATACTCTCCGTCGTCGTAATCAGCATCACGATGCTTGCCACGGGGGACAAGAACTCTGGAGAGTTTGTTTTTACCAACTTTGCGAACAAAACAGGATACCCCGACGGCGTCGCGTGGATCATGGGGCTTCTCCAAAGCGCATTGAGTCTGATCGGGTACGACGCTGTGATGCACATGACGGAGGAGATGCCCAGGCCGAGAAGCGACGCACCACAGGCGATCCTGCTGAGTATTGGGGTGGGAGGAGTGACGTATGTCTTCTCTTCCTCAGAAATCAAGTGCTGTTTGAAGAGAGACGGGCTAATGCGCTCTGTGAACAGTGGTGTCGCCTTCATTTTGGTGATGCTGTTTAGTCTTACCGACGCCGAGGCTGTGTTTAGCACAAAGACTGGAATGGCAGTCACTGAGTTGATGTACCACGCAACCAAGAGTCGGGCTGCTTCAGTCGTGATGACGGTCATGCTTGGCGTGTGCTTTATAAATGGAACTATGGGATGCATAACGAGTGCATCGAGGACTTTGTATGCCATGGCCCGTGACAAAGGGATGATCTTCCCGTCCAAGTACGTGGCCCTACTATTGATTGTGAATGGGATGGATGATGCATCAACCAGACGGCTAACATCTGAGGGTTGTAGGTTTGGCCGTATCCACAAAACCCTCGACGTGCCGGTAGAGAGCATCCTCTTCACCCAGGCTTTCAACCTCATATTCGGACTTCTCTACCTCGGCCCCACTGTAGCATTCGGTGCATACACGGCCTCGTGCACAATACTGCTCAACCTTTCCTACGCGATGCCCGTAGCCATCGTACTACTACGCGGTCGAGCGGTGCTCACTGCGCATCAAACTCCAGCCACGCCCTTTACGCTTGGAAGGTGGGGATATCTCTGCAACATTGTCAGTGTCATTTTTGTCGGCGTGACGACGGTGTTCTTCTGCTTCCCCGCTGCTGTACCAGCGAGTGCGAACAGCATGAACTATGTCAGCGCGGTGATGGGGATTTTCTTGGTGCTATTGACGACGTATTGGCTGGTCTACGGCAAGGAGTTTGAAGGGCCGGTGAGTACCACTTGTGGCAGAGCAGAGCGCTGTTGGCGGCGAGAATGCAAACTGACTATCTACGATATAGAAGCTCGAACTGATTCTTGGAGTTGCGGACGAAGAAAAGGAAGTGGCCGGCATGGTTGATAGATACGCGGAGAAAGGTCAATGAGAAACGAGGATGCACAGCGTGGCGGCGAGCCCAAGCAAAGCCCAAGCCCTTCATCGGCGTGATGCATGGCGAATTGTCTACTGTAGCTGGAAACGTACCGGCGGATGTCCAAGACATTCCAACGAGTGGGATTACAGCGGAATGGCGCGGCCAGTTCGTTCGCATGGACATGAGTTCATGGAAAGTGACGAGCTGGTGACGCCGCGGAGATGACACCTTCCCGATGCAGCAATCCACCAACGTCGCGGCCCAGGGTTATGCCATGCCAAGCGCCCAAGGCAATGAAGGCGGCGAGGGGGGAGACTTTGTAGGTACGTCGACCGTTGAGGCGAGTGAGTGGCGAGACAAGTACTCGTGATGTAACGAGTCTTTGCAGCGACAGGAGACTAGTGTGTTGGCGTCCCGGCAATCTACAACAACATGCGTGACGCCCGAAATTTAGCCATTCTCCTGCAGCGGGAACCACATTACAATAATTACACACTACGGAGCACACGCTATTTAGGATAGAATTTCATGAAGGATGAGCCGGCTACCAGGCACGGCGTGCGGCTGGTCGGATGGTTCCACAAATCAGCAGAGGGAGAGAGACCACATTCCTTAGCAGCAACGGTGGAGAAGACAACCCCGCATTCTGGGCCTTCTCCGTTGAATTTGCGGGATCGAAGGAAGCTGATGTCACGTCTTGGACGCCGTAGAGCTTGTGTGCACGTCTGGCTGTCGTGTCTATAGTGATGCGCAATCTCATCCCGAGCACTCTGTATATCGGAGAAACGAAAGGGCAGAGTAACATGAACCAGAGGAGGAGGAGAGGCAGGCTGACGCAACAACTCTGCTTCTTGCATCCTCCTCGGCAGCCCACTTTTGACTAGATACTAGGTGTTTGGTGCTAGATGGTTGCCGTACGTACTATGTAGGTGCATACTCCGTACAATATTGTCTGTTGGATGATCATCAGGGCCGTGCAGCAATTCCCCCCCGCAAGCAAACAAGGGTCGATGAAGCTGCTTCCCTGTAAGAGCTCCACAAAGCCACCAGCCCGTTTTCCAGCCCGTCCACGGTCTACAAAGTGCTAGATGACTTAACTAAGTAGGTAGTTAGCCATCTCTCTCTCTCTCTCTCTCTACCCTGGCCGTGAATAAATAAAAGCCCATCTCAGCGTTCCCCCCCCCCCCCCGTTGTCTGGCCAGTGAGTGCTGACACTCCTTCGCATGTCCCTTGATTGACCATATCCATACATACTTCGTATATGTGTTGATTCGTCGAGTCTTGGCCCTGTTACGTTGTGTGAGCATCGCTATCACTCACTGTACGTCATGTCGTGGCTCGCTCCAGCATTTCTAGCCCTCGGCCTAGCCACTGCTCAGTCAACGGTAAGAACAGCCCTTCCTCTGCTCCCCACAGCAACAACAACCCTATTCTTTCAAGCTTTCGACAGTCTGGTGCTCTACAAGCTGCACAGATGGTCCAAAGCTGGACGGCTTTTGTGTTTTCGCTCTTTCCGTTTCTGCCAGTAACCAACTGCCCGCCGAAGCTGTTGTTTACGCCATGCGCTGACAACAAACAAAGTATCCCAACGGTACCGTCCCCAATGGAACTGTGCCCGGTGGCTTGAACGATGCGACTAGCCCCCCATTCTATCCCTCGCCGTACGTACAAACACAAACTCGTTGCTCGCCTTGCATCATGCGCTAATACGCCGCAGATGGATGGACAGCTCGGCCGCAGGCTGGGAAGAGGCCTACGCCAAAGCCCAAGCCTTTGTGCGTCAATTGACCCTGCTCGAGAAGGTCAACTTGACCACAGGTGTAGGTTGGGAGGGCGAGGCTTGGTGAGTGTATACCCGCTTTGCCCACTTCATGGAGTGCTCATTTTCTCTACAGCGTTGGCAATGTTGGAGCTATTCCCCGTCTTGGTTTCCCTGCCCTCTGCATGCAGGATAGCCCCTTGGGTGTTCGCTTCGCCGACTATGTCTCTGCATTCACAGCTGGCGGCACCGTTGCCGCTTCATGGGACCGTCGCGAGTTCTACCTCCGCGGCTACCAAATGGGTTCCGAGCAGCGCGACAAGGGCATCGACGTGCTACTCGGCCCAGTCGTTGGTCCTCTTGGGCGCAACCCCAAGGCTGGCCGTAATTGGGAGGGCTTCAGCCCTGACCCGACCCTCTCTGGTATCGCCGTTGCCGAGACAGTCAAGGGTATCCAAGATGCTGGTGTCATTGCTTGCACCAAGCATTACATCCTCAACGAGCAGGAGATCTTTCGATCTCCTGGCAACTTCAAGGATGTAGGCTTTGTCGATGCCATCAGCTCCAATGTCGATGACAAAACTCTCCATGAGCTGTACCTATGGCCTTTTGCTGATGCCGTCCGTGCTGGTACTGGCTCGATCATGTGCTCATACAACAAGGCGAACAACTCCCAGGTCTGCCAGAACTCGTATCTCCAGAACTACATCCTGAAGGGTGAGCTTGGCTTCCAAGGTTTCATCATGTCGGATTGGGATGCACAGCATTCTGGTGTCGCCTCTACTCTTGCTGGCCTTGACATGACCATGCCTGTACGTTTTCTTCCGTCCCGGCCATGAATGAGATCAAGCACTGACCTCTCAGGGTGACACCGACTTCGACAGCGGCTACTCCTTCTGGGGCCCGAATATGACCCTATCTATTATTAATGGGACCGTCCCCGAATGGCGCCTTGACGATGCGGCTACGCGAATCATGGCTGCCTACTACTTCGTTGGTCGTGATCGACATGCTGTGCCGACCAACTTCAACAGCTGGTCCAAGGACACCTACGGATACCAGCACGCATTCGCTCAGGTCGGCTACGGTATCATCAATCAGCATGTTGATGTGCGAGCCGATCACTTCAAGTCTATCCGCATTGCTGCAGCCAAGTCCACTGTCCTGCTCAAGAACAATGGCGTACTACCCCTCAAGGGTACCGAGAAGTTCACTGCTGTCTTCGGCAACGACGCTGGAGAGGGCGAGTATGGCCCCAACGGATGTGCTGACCGCGGCTGCGACAATGGTACCCTGGCCATGGGCTGGGGATCTGGCACTGCCGACTTCCCCTACCTCGTGACTCCTTTGGAGGCTATCAAGAGCACCCTGGGTGCCACTGGAGGCATCCTTGCATCCGTCACCGACAACTATGCCTTCACCCAGATTGCCGCGCAGGCTAAGCAAGCCAGCGTCGCCATCGTCTTCGTGAACGCCGACTCTGGTGAAGGTTATATCACCGTCGATGGCAACATGGGTGACCGAAACAACCTCACTCTCTGGCAGGGCGGCGAGGAATTGGTTCGCAACGTCTCTGCCTATTGCAACAACACCATTGTTGTCATTCACTCCACTGGCCCCGTTCTCGTTGACTCCTTCAACAATAGCCCGAACATTTCTGCTATCCTTTGGGCTGGTATTCCCGGCCAGGAGTCTGGCAACGCCATCGCTGATGTTCTTTATGGCCGTGTAAACCCTGGTGGCAAGCTGCCCTTCACTTTCGGAAAGTCCGTTGCCGAGTACGGGCCTGATCTCATCTACGCGCCCACGAATGGCGCCAACAGTCCGCAAGACAACTTTGAAGAGGGCGTCTTCATTGACTACCGAGCTTTCGACAAGAAGAACATCACCCCTGTTTACGAATTCGGCTTCGGTCTTTCGTACACAACTTTTTCGTACTCCAACCTGAATGTTGTCAAGGTTCCCGCCAGCCCATACACACCTGCAAGTGGCATGACCAAGGCGGCACCTTCTCTCGGAAATTCCAGCATCAACGCCGCCGACTATCAGTGGCCATCCAACCTCACATATGTCAACAAGTACATCTATCCTTACCTCAACTCCACCGACCTCAAGGAAGCATCTCATGACCCCCAATACGGCCTGAACTATACGTGGCCCGAGGGAAGCGCCGATGGCTCGCCTCAACCGCGGATCGCCGCTGGTGGTGGACCCGGAGGAAACCCTCAACTCTGGGATGTACTCTTTAGCGTGACTGCAACTATCACCAACGACGGCACGGTTGCGGGTGACGAGGTAGCGCAGCTCTACGTTTCGCTCGGCGGACCCAACGACCCCGTAGTTGTCCTCCGCAACTTCGACCGTCTGCACGTGGCACCTGGGGCGAGCGCAACTTTCACAGCGGATATCACGCGTCGCGATGTTTCCAACTGGGATTCGGCGAGCCAGAACTGGGTCATCACTGACTACCCCAAGAAGGTGTTTGTCGGTGCTTCGTCGCGGAAGTTGCCGCTCAGTGCCACGCTGCAGTTCTAGTTGATCTGTGGCGTGTATGGACCATTTCCGTGTTTGTTTAATGTTTGTTATGACTTGAGAGATGGGATGGACGGAGGCGCTAGGGATAATAAGTTGAGGCTGAAGTAGGGCGGAGAACAAGGCGCCAGGGGAAGTCTGGCCTTGGAAAACAAATACAGTAATGGCAACATGAATAATATCATTTAATTTCAAGTGCGACAGGAGTGCTGTTTTGCATGTATTAGGTAACTTAGCGTGACGCGACCGCGACCATTCCGTCACACATGTACTACACAGGCACACAGGTGACAGGGTGATATTAGGCCAGCCGGCTCGGCGCACAATGGACAGAAATAGGAGAAGAAGGAAGAACAACGACAACAAACACGCGACAAGGCCTCACTCACGGCATGTGCTGAGGTCATGATGCGAGATGCGAGATGCATTGAAAGTCTAAGATAAGTCCAGAAAAAGAAGTTCACAGCTGCTGCAGAACTGTGCTTGACAGGGTCGAGCGCGTCATCAGCCAAGCGCACAACAATGGGCGTCGGACGGTGGGACAACAAGGCAGAGACAGCGAGTGTTTGCTGCGAATGCTGGGTGCTGCGATGCGTTCTGATACGAACAACAAGACCTTGTTTGCAAGTGCAGGCCTAATTTACTGGAAATAGATGTCAAGAAAGGGAGTGTTTTAGTTTGGCGGGCAGACCAGCCCCATATGGAGGAGAGATCTTCATGTCACGTGCGCGACGATACGCACGGGATTACCAAGATGGTAACGCATTTGAGCCGCAATTATCTATACATGCAGACGACCGTCAACCGACCGCATCGCTGTGAGCGTCGAGAGAGCTGCCCCCCGGATCTATCGCCTGGCCATCGTCCTGTGCTGTCCTGCCCCGACGCACACGCTCCAACGTGTCGCTGTTTCGTCGCGCGTCAGGAACTAAACAAACAAGCCCGCCGGCCCTGAGAGAACACGACGCTACCATCCTCAGAGCGCGCCCCGACCTCTCCCCCTCCCCTCACCGACCTCTTCCCCTTCGCCGCTGCCGCCTCCCGCCTGCTGCTGACATTCAGGCGCAAGCGCAAGTGCAGTCGCTATTCTCGCCTTCTTTGTGCTGGGACAGGATCCGCCCAACCGTCCGCTGTGGTAAGCCTCTACCATTCTTCGAGTCCCGGTGGGGCGAGAGCCATCCGACAGAGCACACCAACTTCAAACGGGCTCACAAACACCTTCGCTCCTATATAAAGGGACCCGTCGCCAGCTCACCTCCGTTAACACGCACCCACAACGCAGCCAACTACCGCACGTTCCCACAATGCCCCCCTCGAGTACCAGGCGAGTAGGGCTCCGCTCCCGGCGTGAGCCAGATCTGCAACAACATTCGGACGCAGACACGCCAGATTCAATAGCCACGCCCTCCCGCAAGCGTAGACGGGTGGGCGCCCCCCTGGAAAAGCATGCAGAAGACGCCTACTTAGACATGCAGCTCAATGGTGCGGAACAGGCCGCGTTCGCCTTGACGGAGGATCCCGCTCGCTCTCGCGTTACCGAATCCGTCGCCAGCGACGACTCCAAGGCCACGATCCCCAACAGCGCCGACAACGAGGTGCCGGCAGATGCCCTCGATCGCCAGAACTTCATGATCCAGCACCTGCGCGCCCCCCAGCACTACGTTCCACACGCCGCTGTCGACTATGCCAACGACCTTCAGCTGCGGAAGATGGAAGGGGACAATGTCCCGGCCTACGCAAAGATCGCCGCGCGCGACTGGTGCTTCTTCGTGCAAAAGACGCGCTTCGTAATTGGACGTGCAGACTCGGCAACCCGTTCCAACCCACAGGGCAGCTCTCAACCCGACCTGGGGGGTCTTTCGCCCAGCGATACCGCCCCAGTGGATTGGGGTGTCGACATTGATCTGGGCCCCGAGCGGCAGATATCTAGAATTCACGCCCAGATCGACTATGATTCGTCCCTTGAGACGTGGTATGTCAACGTCAACAGCCGCAACGGACTCAAGCTGGACGACATAACGCTGGCACGAGGTGATCGTGCGCCGCTGCACTCCGGCATCTGCATCGGCATTATGGGAACCCAGATGGTTTTCCTCCTCCCCGGCCAAGAAGATGTATTTCACCCCATGTTGTACCGCCAGCTCAAGGCCGATCGCGAAGTGAACGAATCCGAAGACGACGGTAACCCACCTAATCGATCCTTGCCTCATGCACATCCCAACGGCCCAACACCCAAGTGCGAGCCTTACGATCCGTTTCCGCCCACTTCCTCACGCAATAGGCAGGTTGCTCAAGGCCAAGGTCATCAACTGACTTCGACCCCTGGTCGTCCGTTGCCCAATACTCCCATGGCATTTCGCACTTCAGAGAACCATGCACATAGTCAAGGCTCGCCCGCATTCCCTCGCGGCATGCTGCTCGATTCCACCGAGAACATTGACTACAGCAACGATTCCGCCAAAGACACCAAGCCAGCCCTAAGCTATGCACAATTGATCGGGCAGGCTATTCTGAGCAGCCCTGATGAGATGCTTACCCTTGCGAACATCTACGACTACATCAAAGCCAACTATGCCTACTTTCGATACACGAGCGCCGGCTGGCAAAACTCAATCCGTCACAACCTGTCTTTGAACAAGTGTTTCGAGAAGATTGCGCGTCGTACAGATGAGCCGGGCAAGGGAATGAAGTGGAAAATTGCTGACTCGGAGCGGGACGAATTCATCAAGAAGACATTGCTGAATCCCCGCAACAAGAGCGGCAGTGGGCAATCTTTTCCTACGGGCACTTCTGGGCCTAGCTCACCTGCGTTAGGCAACCAGTCTGCTCAGCGCGAAAATCGAGAACCATTGCATGCCTCGGAGCGTCTTCAGGGTGCTCTCGACCAAGAATCTTTTCGCAGTAGGAACAGGACCGGATACATCAAATCGCCTCCTCGATCCGCTACCCCTCCACTATCTTCAATCCCGACGGCAACTCAATCGTTTACCCCGGAGCGCGGTCCTCGCTCTCAGATCCAAATGGGAGGCTATGGGCAGGTACGTAACTCCCCCGAAAGGGATGATATCCCCATGGACATGACTCTGGACAGATGGGGCTGACTTGTAGTCCCTTATCCTCTAGTCGACAAATTTTAGGGATCAAGATCGATTTGTAACACCAGCTAAGAAACTACTTTTTCCGGACACGGAAGAAGGCCGTTTCCCAGCATTCGCCAAGATAGAAGGCGGACATCGCGGCCTGGAATCCTCTCCGAGCACAGAGCCTGTCAAGCAGAACGTGAGCGGTCTACGTGACGAAGCCGCCAACTCGCCACCGACCTTATACTCGGATACCCCTGCCAATAACGCCAACGGTAACCAGGAGGCGCACCGAGCAAATGCTCTAGTGACTCCGTTTGTTACCCGACATGCCCCGCGTCTTGCTCCTCCCAGCACCGCACAAATGCCCAGCCATTACATGAACTTCTCCAGCCCCGCACCTTTTTGGAAGTTTGTTGACCTTCCAAGCACCCCGGCTAAAGCACCTGTCGACCTCAGCCCGATCAAGATGAGGCACGATTCGGGCAAGGACGGTGGAGACGAAGACCAAGCTCAGCCAAGCTCACCGCCGATCATGGGTGACAAAGAGCCGAGTGTTGAGTCAGAAGAAAAGGCCGACGAAGAAGAGGATGTCGGACCTGAGAGCCCTAGTCGCACTGTTTCGCGTCCGGTTAGTCGACAGGTCGGATCGCATCGATCAAGGTCGAATTCGAACATCAATGGGTTTGATCCAAAACCGGTGAATGGGGGTATGGTGCGAGGTGCGAGCTTGACTTCTTTCGAGGAAGAGCCGGAGGAGGAGGGCTTTGATTTGTCGAAGTGAGTTTCGATCAGTAGAAGGGTAGTTGATCGTGGGGGATGCTAACATGTGCCAGGGGATTTCAAAAGATCGGGTCCTTTCACCGTGGACTTGCTCAACAGCATGGCGTTGTTGGTCGCGGGTCGTAGGCCATCCTCGCCTAATTTGTTGTACGAACCGGCACCATTGGAACATTCATCTTTGATCGAACCCACGCGACAAGGCTTTCACATGGTCTGTCACAACACTTTTGTTAGATGACGACCCCAATTGTTCCGAATTGCAAGAGGAATTGCGTTTCCCCACTTACCTTGACGACCTAGTAGCGTGTGTTAAGTCGCTTTCCTGGGTGCTTCAGCGGCTCTCACGTCTTTACCAAGGTGCTACTCTCGGGTGCTTGTGTTCTACTACTTTCAATTACTCTTCATCCAAAACCGAAGCAAAAAAGGTAATATCTTTTTATTTTCTCCCCTTCTTATTCTAATATCCTCTCCCCCATCGTTTGTCTGTTTGTCTGCATGTCTACATTTGGAGCATGAGTGCATCCTCGACTATGGTTGGTTGTTTGGGAGGTTTGTGTTTTCATCGAAGGGAGGGAATAATGTGTCCCCCCCCCCTCCGGTTGGCGTCCATAGATGGTCTTCTCTCGGCTTCTCACGATATGATGTCATGAATGATTCTGACTGCATGAGATGTTTGAATTCTATGAAGAGCGAGGTGTTTGTTTCTTTTTTGTATGGTTAGGTTTATCAGAACGGGGGAAGGAGAAATGAAATCTATAGACACTCATCGACTCTTTGTTCATCCTGTGTGATTCGCTATGACTCGACATCTTGATTACGAAGAAGAAATGGGCTGTGAAAGAACATGCTTTTTGTCAGGTCGAACATCTCAAGGCTCAGTAATCTTTGTGAGTCTAGATTTGAGAATGAAAGAGCTCACTGCTTCAGTGACATTCCTCGAATCAAATCATCACACCATCACCAGCGATGCAGGCAGGACACAAGTTATTACATGTTTGAGAACGACCCATTTTCATTGCCTCCAGCGAAGAGAAGAAAAAAAGCTTCTTGTCACAGTGGTATACATGACTTTCCATACCCACACCATACCCACACCATAGCCGCCCCTTCCCGCCTTTGGAAGCTCGCCCAGCTCTAGTTGATCTCCTTGTGCGGAAACCACTTGCTCGCCTTAAGATTCTTCTCCTCAAGCGGCGCATCCAAAATACCAAGCCGCCTTATCTCGCCCGCCGAAGGCGCATCATCGCGCTTGATATTGGCCTCCGCTTTGCGATAGGCAGCTTGGAGAGCAAGGGTACGTGCGGCCTAGCAGGGAGAAGCCCACGAATTAGTATTTTTTTTAAAAAGAAAAAAAAAAGAAGAAAAACACCCCACTCCCAGCTCCGGGGGAACTAGAGCTGAGACGAAAGAGAGAGAGAGAGAGAGAGAGAGAGAGAGAGAGAGAGAGAGAGAGAGAGGTCGGGCAAGTGGAAACGTACTTCTTTCTTGTGGTGTAGACATTCATAGTAGTCTTCGAGAACGGGCTGGCATTTCACTTTGCCCTTGTCGTTGTCGGCGGAGGCGTTTGTAACGTAGCAGGCGAGGACTTCTTGCCAGAAGGGGAAACAGCGGGACGGGCCTATTGATTTACGATCAGCCACTGGGCTTTGGCAGTTTGGCGTGTGTATGAGGGATAGAAGGGAGGGAGGGGGGGGGGGGATTTGGAGGGGGTGGACGAGAGGTACAGAAGCGGATTGGAGGGTTCGGTGGTTTCGTGGGGGGGTCGATGGTAGGTGTTGTAGATATTTTGTGGTTTTGATTTATTCGGGGTGTTCGAGGATTTGCGTTGTATTGTCGTTGTTTCTCAAACTTTGTCGCTTTCGTTGCTTCCTCGTTTCTCGTCTCTTCTGCGGCATTGCGCGTCTGTTTGTGCTCTCCGCCCTCCGAAACCCCGCAATTGGACTGTGGGGGGGATGTTTCCTACGTACCGCCAGCCAATCCGTAGCCTGAAGACATGGTGTAGGTGTAGGTGTGGGGTTCGCGATGTTCGTTGGCATGGCTTCGTGTGAGGTGAGGTTCGGGTTATGGGTTGGCTTAGGTAAGCTGGGCTTGGCGTGGAGGAGAGATGTACCAAAGTACGAAGTACGGCTCCGTAATACAATAACTCAAAAGTATAGCCAACATCATCAATCAATACCATCCGAGTTGTCATTTCATAGCATGGCACACATCGATAGCTTTTTCAACCGGCTGTTCATCAAAACACACATGGACCTGTATTTCATGTCTTTTATATCATCTGTCCTTCCTACATAAGCAAGTGTCTTTTGATAATTAAAAAGTACGTCAAGTTTAACTTGATATTTTACCCGCAGACTTTGCTACTTCTTGAGTGTTTGCCGTGTCAATAAGTTTCAATCACTGAAAGCTTCATCTCTCGTCCAACCGTCCGACCGCCTCTGCCGACCACTTGACATTCAATATCACTCGCCTGGTGTGAAGTATACTATTGAGAATCAGATGTATAATACCTTGACCCGCTTCATGTAGAATTTCTCTTGATTTTGATGTTGTACGCCACTCGCTTCTGTAATGAAATATCAGGTATGCCAAGCAACATAAGAAGAATACATTAGAGACAACAATGTGCCGTCAGATATAACAACGAAGGATCGCTACTTGCCCAATGGCTCATTAGGGGTGATTTGTATACTAGGAATCATGTGTCAGTACCTCGCAGGGCTTGGCGGCATAGATATTATATCAACTTCTCGATATACCGTCTATTTCTTGTCAAGGCCTGCCCTGAATTTCACCACGCCGGAGTGCTCGCATGGGGAATCATTTTGAATGGGCTGAATGAGAGTGCGGCCGGATACCAGCTTGTTAGTATATGTAAACCAAATCAATTTGAACGCCATTGTCTCTCAGAAAAGTCTCCATTGTCTACAAGCACATATCGACTATTTGTACACAGACACACTCATTCCATGCTTAACCGATCCGACCATCTATAGCTTGCTGATGAAGAGACGGGCCGCGAAGAGGCGGACGCGCTGGGGGAGGATGTACTTGGACAAGACGTAAATGAGGGACGGGAGAAGCACAAAAGCCATGGTCGTCTCGTTGACGAAAAAGAAGGGAATGAGCTGCGGCATGGCCGACTTGAGGATCGTCTGTTGCCGCGGTTAGCCCGATCTTGTACACGTCCCTTTCTAAGCGAAGCGTAGTCATACCATCTGGTGCGGGTTCTGCGTCTTGCTCTGGGAGGCGGCGAGGGCGGGGCGCGCCATAACAGAGGGACGGATAGCAGTAGGCTGGCGGAAGCGGAAAGCACCCCTAGCGAGCGGGCGGAGGAAGCGTGTGGAGTTCATGATGGGCTCTGCTTGCGGGACGGGTCAGCGCAGTGTTGCTGTGTTGTGGGGGGAGGAGAGACAATTGCGAGCTGGGAGCTTCTCTGCGGGGAATTGGCGTACCAGGTGGCGGTTTCTCTGCCCGGGTCGATAGTTGGAGATGGATAGTGGTCGGGCAAGCTGTTCGGAGGTGTGGAAAAGCTGTCGGCCAGCCGTCGCTGGAACGAGCTTGGCACTAACGCTGACTAAGTGTATCTTAGGTAAGCAGTCTCCCATATCCATCCAGTCACGTGCCAATAGCGGTCGGAGCTGCGTCCGCCAACAGATAATTTAGTGAGATCTACAACATGTAATTCATCAGCTTCAACCGCATCCGTCGGAATTGTCTGTGGCTTGAGAACCGTTGTGTGCGTCTGGTGTCATAGTGCGTTATCCGCCAGAATCGACATTATCATTTTGGCTCTATTTTCTGGCATTGATAGCATTCATTATGCTGATATAGGCGCATCAACTATATAATACGCTCGAGCATCTAACTGATATCCGAATACGGAGTATACTGGACGCATCAAGCTTCGTCATCATGTGCTAACTTACAGTTGTCATGCTAATCTATGTCGCTAGTTCATCCGTTGAGCCGCGGTGGAAGCTGCGCTGTATATAAAATCGCTCTCTCTTCGCCCTAAGTACACGCCACGTTCGAGAGCTGAGATTCCTCCATTCCCTATGATGGCAATTGAAAGGATATTGGTGATAGGGGTGTGAATGGATCCTTTCACGTCACGGTGGACAGCTGCACTGATGCTTCACAGAACCGCGACATCGTACGCTCCATTGTCGGTGCCTTATCATCGACCCCCGCGCTGGTACCAAATTGTCTGTCATATCATATCTCCGTCCTAACACAGCCTTCTCAAACCTCATCCCTTCCAGACCACGTCTCTCCCGATGAAATCACCCACAAAATCTCCGACTTTACCTTGTCTTCACTTGAAGATGCGTTCAAAGGGGAAGATACCCTCATCAGCACCCTTTTTGGAGGGAATCATAAGCGCCAGTCCATTATAATTAACGCCGCGATCGCTGCAGGTGTCAAGCGGTTCGTTCCGCACGAGTTTGGCTACGACACTCTGAACGTGGCTGTTCAGCAGAGGATATCCGGTGGATTTGAACGCGCAATGGTCATCGAGCGCTTGAAAGAAGGCTCTCTAGAGTGGGTCGGCATCGCGGTCGGATGCATTCTGGATTCTATGTTACTCAATGGCAACATAGGATTCGACTTGGCGTGGCAGAGCGGAACCATCAACGGCACCGGCGACGAAATGTTCCCTGCAACGAGCCTTAGAAGAGTGGGAATCGTGGTTGAAAGCATACTTCGACATTGGGAAGAGGTCAAGAACAGATACGTGTACATTGCGGGCGTGATGACATCGGGCAACGAGATCGCGGCATCGCTAATGAAGGAAACAAACTCAAACTGGAGTGTGGACCATTCTGAAGTCGAAAATTGTATAAAAGAAGGACAGTCAAGAGTTGAGAAAGGTTTCTTGGATTCCGGAATGTTTTTGCTGGAGAGGAGTGTGCTGTACGACGAGTCGTTGCACGCGAGTTACCCCTTCAAAGACCAAAGTATGAACGCATTACTTGGCCTCGAATCGGAGAACATTGATGGCATTGCGAGTCAGGCTGTTCATGACTTTAGACATCGCGGCAAATCTAGCTGCGGATGCAGTTTCTGAATGGCAAACACTGTCCTCAACCACAATTCCTCGTCAGTCATTTTCCAACCTCATATGAAACATCGTTCACGTTGTTCCACCGAAATAATACCGAAAGCATATTCGAAGGACGAATTCGGGCGATGAAGCCTCAACCACTGCGTTGCGCATATGATCAGCACCCTAGTTCAGCAGTGATCTCTGCGATATGGTCTTCGATATTGTCCTTGGAGACACGTTCGCTCATGTAATGTGTAGTCGCACTAGTCAAGATCACTTCACTAGTGGCACTCCATCAGGATGGTATAATAGAGAGCTCGAAGAATACTATCATGCTATTATTGCGTTCGGGTGTTTCTTATTGAGCATTAACGAACTCAACAATAGGTTTACGTCTTTTACCACACGCTATAAATACGCGCATAAATATCGACAGCGTTATGACGCCTTCGCGTCAAGGTATCTTCTGAGCAAACACAACATTTCAAGCAGAAAATTCGGTATTCTCAAGGAAGCTGGCAAGGAATGTCCTTTCATTTCATTTCACCCCGCCCCGATTTGAAGTCCAAATTCATGAGCGGCTCTACGGACCCTGAACGCCAACGCCTGAATTTATCAAAATACAAAAAAAGGTGAGTCCTAGAAGCCAAGGTGAAAACGACGAGAAGAACAAACCTAATTAATGCTACGGCGGATAGCACAGTTACCCTCCTAATCGCCCATAGTGCATATACAACAGAACAGGTCGTCACAACACCGTACCACGCATACTCGTAGCTTTGCTTGCTGCAAGCATATTTATCCACAGGCTAAGAACTTTGAATCGGCCATGTAAAGAAAATTCGTATGTGACGTACATGAAGGCAATGCGTGTATCTTCGCATGTATTCGAGAACTGTGCCACAAACGAGACGCATTGTACAGGAGCAATATCCGTCTTCTGCTGCCTCAGATTCGCGCTGAACGGATTTACGATAAAAGTACTCCGTACAGACGGCCGTAAAGTCAATGACTCGCTCAACTTGCATTGCCGCGAGAGTGTATTAATGGTTCTAGAAAGTATAGAATGCAACCAAGCGAGCACCACCTGCATTACGCAGTCCCTAAACCCAATCTCAAAGCCCCCTTCCGTCCGTCATTACTGCCTGCAAGCCTCAAGATAGAGTTTAAACTGACAATTTGACACATGGTCCCGCCAGACCGTGAGCTGGTCAATCTCGCAGAGACTGCTGCATCCGCAACTGTACCCAAACCTGCATCCTGGATGATTGTGTTGCTTTCACGAGGCATACCGCGCGGTTGGGCTGAATCAACAACAAGGCTGGAGGCACGAAAGAGGGCGCAGCGCCCCTCCCGTCCAAACTATTCGAGGCAAACCACGACCCACTTTGACGCTTGACTCAACAGACAGACGACCGGCGATGCTGTCGCAAACGATCTCAATGTCACTTTGTGCCCTCCATTCGGGTTGGGTGATAGGGACACTTTGAGGTTGCACTCGCTCACTAACCCGCATTCCCTTCCGGTGACCAACCCAAGCACCCATCCCACAACACTTCCGCTCCACCAATCACTAATCAAACAGCGATGAATTGCGACTTTTACCAATCAAGTCTCATCAAGCGAAAAAAAAGAGGATCCCGCGCTCCCAAACCCTCGGATCTCCAGACCTCAGGCATGACATGCGACAAGGAACCGTTTCAAGGGCCCTGGTTTTGTCAGAGATACGTGCCCCAGGCCCGTTGCAATCTGGTTTACCGGGTTTATAGCGATCAGAGATTCGCATATTATGACGTTGACTCGACACCGGATGTGCCGGGTTGCGGCCATACATGCGAGACCAGGTTGGCTTTCATTGTTAGTCTAGAGATTAGATGTCATGATATGGTTCGGACGGGACAGTTGATGGACGTCTCGCAAGGACATTCATTGGTGGATAGGTAGTTACTAGGACGAACGACTTTCGCTGCTGTACAACACTCTTCCAAATCCACCGTTTACTGCAAGGCCACGATAAGAGTCGCACAGCACTATGTACAGCTTGTGCACGTGCAGGCGTAAATGGACTCTGCGTTGCTTTTCAAAGTGTTTATTCGATCGCATTCCGTGAAACGCGAAGTCTATCTACATACAACTAGGACAAATCTATCTAAGTGTTGGGGTGTGACCGAACAAAGGCCTTGTTGAAGACAGCGACGGTGTGGAAAGAGAGCCATGTCTGATCGTTTGAAGCAGAGATTGTGTAATGATTCGTCACTTCGTCGGGGCTGCACCGCCAATACATTGGATCAGTGTGCAAACCACTTGTGAAAAGACTCGCTAGTAGAAAACAGATAGTAGAAAAGAAAGCCATCATTCCCTGAGTTCATATCCCGTAGCCGAAGCCATACCATGATATTGACAATGCAGCCTGAAGGGAAGGGAAGGGAAGAGGAGTGAAATGAATTGCATGCTTCGTACAATTCGTATGACATGAAACGATCCCAGATATCAGATCAGAGGGGGAAGAGTAGGAGACAGAGAAATCGTTCTGTGAGAAAAAGGAAATCAAACCCTGTTCGTCACCACACCCCATACACAAACCCGACAGATGGAATCAATGAGGAGATAAACTAGGAACAAACCCAATGCTGACGGGTCGACTGAACCCGTGCGCTTCTAACCGGAAACGCCAATCAAGTCCACAAAATGGTTGCTCATGAGAAGAATAAAAATGCCGTAACGCGACCGAAAGAACCAGAGAGCATTCCAACCGTAATAAGCTGATTGGTGAGACATAACAGTAAGCTCCCCTTTACGGCAGCTTTCCCTATATCATACTCGCCAAGGAATTGAGAGCCGTTGCCCTTGGTACGCCGACTAGTTCAGGCTCACTGATCGCATGCGCGGGATGAAACATGCTACCCTGCTGCAATGGAGACGTGAACAAGCCCATAACTGGAGCTT
This sequence comes from Helminthosporium solani, assembly GCA_022560085.1. NCBI lineage: Eukaryota > Fungi > Ascomycota > Dothideomycetes > Pleosporales > Massarinaceae > Helminthosporium > Helminthosporium solani. The sequence goes on from JAFISD010000130.1 coordinate 64,643, forward strand.
CAGGGCGCTGTTTGGTGGAACTATCGGGGGAAAGCAAGTTTGATGGCGGATGCAAAGCGGTTGTCGATGTTGGAGTTGGATATGCGGAACTAGCCGGGTACGACGTGGCATGACTCTGTTGTGGGGTCGAGGTTGGCGGTAAGGGAGACGGTGCTGATATCTGGATACCGAGGGCTTGGAGAGAAGACGTTGGTATCGGCGTAGAATGTCGGTTCACCTTTGTGTCTGCCTGTGCTTCAGACTTGATCGGGTAGGACGACGATGAATTTGATGCTGATGAGACCGCACGTGCACGCACTATATGCGTCTCACGGCGTCTTTTAGGTCCATCCTTTACTTTTGGATGTGTGTGGCACTATCCTTTCCGTTAGCTCGCACGAACTTTTGAAACCTAAAGTAGAATTGATATGTAGTGAGGATGTTGGAGTTCTACGCACCTTATATGCATGTCTGAACCAGGTTGTGCCCTTCTTCTTACTGCTTACGAGTGCAATCCATTCGCCGCAGCTTCCACAAAGCCCCTCCCATACATCGAGATTGCCTTCAGTTCGACGAGTGTCCTGAGGTCCCTGGAATGCAGCTCCGGTGGCCGCGCTAACGCCGTGAGTGAACGACTTGTCGTACCAGAAAGCACTGTTCTTGAGTACGAGCCAGCGACCGGGTTTGCATAGGCCGCACCAGCCCTCTCGCTTGTTACCATGACCGCGCACCCACCGTGGAGTGTACAAATCTCCAGCAAAGCGTAGATCTTGCTCGTGCGGAATTAGATCAGGGTCAGAAGGATTCATATCGGACTCTGGTGGATCGCAAGGTTCCTCGTGGAGCGATGAGTAGAGGTCTGGAGGATCTGACAAATCCGCGAAATGTGATGCGCAGCCGCCATGTCGATCTGCGTTGCTCTGGAGTAAACGGAACAAACCCTGAGACGGAATTGGCCGCGGAACCTCGAGCCGGAAGGGGTGGTCTGGGGATGAGAATAGAGCGGGATTGCTGGACTGTAGCTGGTGCGCTTGGGAATAGAGCACGTTCTGATTGGGCATTCCAAAGTTGTTCATTGTGCTTGGGGGATACGCGGGCATCGAGTGATGAGGATTGATACGAGGACCATACGGTGCGAAACGATCTTGTACTTGAGAGAGAGGGCGAGAGGTAGTGGGTGTAGATGTCGGCGCATGCCCGGTAGACCATCTCTTGAACCGACTGCTCTCCAAAGTGTAGGGTGACGAGCGAACATTATTATGCGGTACAGGCGAGGCACGGGAGCGGCTGCCACTGCGGACGACGGATTCGTGTTGTGAACGGCGCGGTGACGCGAGTGGCGAAAGCAAAGTGGAAGCTGGCTCTAAGGTGTTCCAACCATCGCAATCTGATGCGTATGACACCGCCTCAGATGAGCCCATCTCTTCATAATTGGGCACTTCTGGGAGAACCCCTCCTGTGCTTGACATCGAAAAGGAGGACTCAGACAGGCGCCGCGTGGAGTTAGGGTTGAATTTCGTCGTATTGTCGTTCTCATGGTGGTCTATACCGTGGTATTGCCTGAGGTCGATGATGGGCGTGTTCTCGTCATGTCCCATCAATCCTTGGTTGTACTCATTGATCTCTGGATCTAGTAACGGAAATTGATCTAGCTCCCCGCAGACCTTTTGACCCCAAGGACCTGCAGATGTTAGGCCTGTTTGCAGAGGTGAGATATTTCAACTCACTCGTATCAATGACGCCGTGGAAGTAGTTGGGGCCGCTCATGCCTTCATTGGCACTCATGCCGTCGCGAAACGTTGCTGTGCTCATAGCCGGAGAATGCGAAGAGGAAATGTCCGTCTTCGCAACTAGCTGCTGAGTGTCGTCTCTGCTAACAGCCATGGGAACTCGTTGCATCTGATAGTACGGATTGTGAGGCTGTGGTCCCCCCCACGCGGGTTGAGGCGGCGATAGTCTCGATACATGTTGCATCGTTTGCGATTCCTGAAGAGGAATGTTGCCATAGGGATACATCATTTGGGGTGCGTGTTCACTAGGTTGGTGGATAGTGTATGATCTATTAGATGATGGGTGGTATCTTTGTACATGTCAGCTGGTCTGATAGTTGATACTTTCGAAATCGATCTCCAAGAGCTTACTGATGAACCGCATTAAATTCCATCTTTAGCCGTGTTCTGTATTAGAGAATGGCCTTTCAGTGTTGCCCGCGCCCGTGAGCAGACTAGATTGGCTAGTTAGCATAGAAGGACCTCTACAAAGGGCTCAGGATGTCGATATGCATATAGCAATAACAAGTGCGCGGGGAGCTGTTGGAGTCACGCAAGGGAGGAGAGGCGCGCACAAGCGTACTGAATACGTACATTGTACTGTTGAGTGAGAGATGTCTTGTCAAAGGAATGTAGCTAGTCGATAGTGTTGTGCGACTTCGAGTGAAGGTGTGGTGACCAATGAATGCACGAGGACCGATCAAAAGAGTGTACGGAGAACAATGTCCCCTCGCAACCAGCGCGGAAAGGAGCCCGCTCCTGTGATAAAGAATGTGAAATGAGAATACAGGCGGGGTTCTAAAGAATGACGGAGACCAGAGTAAGAAGAAACGTAGCTTGAGGGAACGTGAGCATATATGAAAGGCGGGTTCAAGACTTCCGAGGAGGAGAGACGTGATAAAATGACATGAACAGAGTTGACGCAAAGGGACTCTACATTTGGGCAAAGGGACTACATTTGGGCAAAGGGTTTGAGGGCAGCATCGGGAGACGTCTTGGCCGCAAAGACCTGGAACGGCGACAGCCTGGAGGGGAGGCGTTCGCCCAAACGGGGATATCAAAGTGGGTGTAGGGCTGCTGGGGGGGGGCAGAAGCTCCCGCCGCAACATGGCCTAAGATGAGCAGCCAGGGATTTGAAGGTGTATCTGGAGGGCGAGCAGTATTATTTCCTTGCAAACTGAGGCAGCTCTAGCATGGCGGAGCAGCAAGAGCCAATTGATCTTCGTCCGGACCACATTGCACCGGGGGATCCAAGCCCATTTGCAAACTCGAGACCAGCTCGAGGGGACCGTTTCAGCATTACCCCAGCAATTGCAGCACACCCGCCGACGATGGACGCCAGCTGACGGCTCGAGTGAAGCTGGTGAGGTTCGGCTGAGGCTGGGTGGAGGATGGGAGTGTCGCAGGATGCCTGCCGCGCTGAGACGCGAAGTGAAACGCCTCATCACGACCCTCGCGCAAAGACACCCACCAAGGCCCTTCTGCGGCTGAAAAGATCCATAGCGAGATAGGACGTCTGGATTTTGATGAGCCAAACGGCCAGTCAGATGCGGAGAAAACAAAAACTCGCGCTTTTGGTATTGCGCTTAGAGTGAACGGGTGCTGGTTAGTCAGGCGTTCTTGGCGTTCCCTTGTCTTTCACCGAACCCTCATCCCTACTTGAAGCGAACGCCAACGTCTCCAATCCACCACTCGTCCACCTCATACGACCAGCCAACTCGGCCATGACGGCCATCAATCCTCCTTGGGTCGCGGAGCTGGGCCCGGGCCTGCCGGATGGCTACCAAGTGCCGCCTCCTTCGGTCTTTGCGGGCTCTCCCACCCACCGCGGTGGAAGCTCTTCGCCCACAGTAATACATCGGTATGATCCAACTCTGCAGGGCCTACCCGGCGCTAGAAGCAGTGGAAGACCACTTGCCAGAGCGGTGTGTATCGTCACTGTCTACGTTTGGGTATGTGGGTATGTACATATACTGAACCACCCAAACCCCTCGAACCCCTTTCGCGAGCCTTCCGACACAGCTACACCACGTGAGATCTCCCTTCACCGCCGCGGGCTTGTTTGATCTGCTCCGCTCCAAACTGTCCGTGACATCTCTAGTCACCGCCCTTGATGTTTTACGCGCTTGCGTCATGAAAACAGTCGCGGCAACTCATCAGTTGAGTTATGCGCTCACACGCCAAGTTTGCGCATTATCTACCAATATACCCTCGTGCTGCCTCGCCTGCCTCGTCATATTTGTCAAGCATTGGCCTGCCTCGGCTCGTATCGGCTCGAATCCTCTCCAGGCCTCCCATATTCAGTCAGTACATTGTACAGTTCATTCATCCACCATCAGGCCACATTCTACAAAGAGTAAACTCGATATGGTTTACGGTACCTGTTGGTGTGTAACTAAATGGCTTTCCAAAAGTGCATCAGTCTACTTGCCCCCCTTGCTTTTCAAATGCCAGTCGTGTCAGACTTGGACTATGTAGGGAGTCTTCCTTTCCCCACACACCATAACAGCCCTGTCTATCACCGCATGCTTGTACGAGAGGACGTTTTCCCACATCACACAGCGCTTCTTATCCACCTTCTCAACCTTGCTATGTGCATTGTTGCACGGAACGGCCCACCCTCGCCGTGACGACATCTGCAATAGTCTTTGAATCAGGAAAGAGAAAGACTGTAACTACCCCACGCCCGTAGGCTCAAAAGGGGAATATCCATTCTTGGAGTTTCGGAGATATTAATTCTACAGGCACCTACTTCGGACATGGCTGACCACCAGTTTACCTTGAACCCAGAAAAGATCATCGGACAATATTATTCAACGGGAGCTTGCGTTACCCAGCATGGTCATGTAGATTGCATGTCTAGCTGACAATCTTGATCAAGGAATATCGAGCAAAAGTACCATATCATCGGCCAAGGCTGGGGTCGGCAACCTCCGCTATCAATCTGTCTCGGGCACTAGACCAGTAAGGTTGATCTCGACTGTGATGGCGCAAGTGGAGGTATCTTCTCTCAAAAGGTCGTTTTTTCCGCGCGTCTTGATCAGCTAGTGACGTTACGGAGCCAGTAGTAGGATAGGACCGATTCAACAAGTAACATCACGAGGAAGCACCCCCTCAAAGCGTAGACGCTTTGACGTTTACTATAGTAAGCTTGGGATGTATGTTTTCTAGGACGTTACAGTCGAGACGAGGTAGATGCAGGTACAGTGACTTCATGTTGCTCGCAGCATCGATCGACGAAGTCAAACAATCTTCCCAGAGCTCTGGGTGCGACAATCGTGCAACCCTGTCACTCTCACAATCAACCATGCTAGTAGCACACCCCACCGATACTCCGAATGTGGAACAGCAACATATTTCAATCCTCGCAATCGATTTTTGACCGACCAAAATTGGAAAGAAATATCTTCGATGTTGCACTAACGACTCCACAGATTACCCCCCCTTATTTAACAATCAGCCTTACACCTCACCAACGATCGATAAGCTGGGGTCTCTGTTGCCCCTTTGCCCATCTTCAACAAGGATAGGGACGTTCATTTTCGGACTTGGGATATCCATGTCCCCAAATTGCCGGGCTGCTGTGGCTGCGTCGCTGCCTCACCCTTGGCACTGACGCGTACTACTACTTCGTATGAACAGCATCTACTACACGATGACGGTCCCAGGAAGCGATCATGAACAAGGAGGTCGGAACTCTGTTTGGACTCGCGAATATTTCGGCGAGGATGCGTGATATAACTCCCATCCCCGATCTTAACGGGACTGGGCTCGAGCCTCCGACTTTGGAGACTGTGCCGCGTAGCGTGAGGGGATGGTGAAGAGTCAATCGGTCTTGGCGAACACCAAAGGCTTTACTGAGGGAGCTCCAGGTTGCGACTAGATAGGGATGAGGTCTTGATGAACTGCTTATTGTCCATTTGTCAGCCTACTTTGATCGCTGAGATGGTTGCAAAGGCAGAGACGCGCGTCTACGCTCAGTTACTCATCGAGTAAGGCCAGAATAAGGCCAGAACTGGACAGGTATCCATCGAGTGGCCATCTAGAGATTCCTGTTGTCTTGTCAATCTTCTGTCGTTCCCGGATGATTTGAGGTTGACCGCAAGGACAATGATAGACAAGCCTAGAACACATCCATAGAGAAAATGTACCTCAGGGCAAGCTGAGGATAGTGGCCGTGGGTGTAGGCGTGGGTGCACCTTCATAGGGAAAAGATGTAGGATGTTACTGTCATATTGGTCGAACCTTGCGACTCTATGGTATAATACTATGAGGAAAACAAAAAGCAATCAAATATCCATCAAATGAAGCGAGCGAGCGAATCTACCAGCTCAACACCACTAAAAGTCCTGATGCGCCCATTAACACCACCACCACCCCTCAATCAACCGTACACGCCCTCAACCCGATTTCCCCACCCTAACCTCACAGCCCCCACTGATAGTTCCAAACACCATAGTGCTCCCCCCATTCCCCTTCTTCGCTTCCACTAAATTAAACCCCTCCCTCTCCTCCTGCTTGAGCAACTCCAAATTCTTCCCCTGTAAATGCACCGTCCCATTGAAACTCTGGCCCTGTAAATGCCCCTCCCATTCATGCGGATACGTCACATCGATCACACCGCTGATGCTCTTGTGCGTCGATACCATCTTTCCCATCATCGTTGGCTGGCTCTTCCTAGAATGGTACGGGGAGCGGACCCTGACTATGGTCTGGCCATCGGTGGTCCTGGTAGTCAAAATAGAGGGTGCATCGGCGTTGGTAGACGAGTAGGGAAGTAGGTCCGCGCTGATTTGACCCTCGATGCTGGCGAGCTCGGTTTTGGAGCCATGAATAAAGGTTCCGTCTACGGAGCCGACGGTCGTGTTTATGCTGACTTGATAGTCGCGGGCAGGGATCCTCTTGCGTTGGAAATCTGCGCGGACACTTCCTGAGAGCGAGTTCGCTGTGAATATCGCTTTGGGTGAACTACCCTCTACCGCTTTCTTTGGCTCGATGTTCACGTTCACGGAGCCGGATTTCGTCTCGATGGAGACGAGGTCGAAGAGCGAGTACTTGCCTGAGATGGATCCTGAGATGGTCTTGAGATGCGTTTCTCGCGAGTTGAAGGATACCGAGTCCAAAGTTCCGGTCGTGAGTGAGATGGCCGTTGTGTTGGTTACGGCAAAGTTAACGCCGTTGTGGACTTGCATGCCGAGGTGCGAGGAACGGATATTAAGGTTATCGATCTTTGCCCCAGGGCTTACATAAAGTGTCACACTGACACCTAAGCAAGCAGTCCCCTTGCTGATTCCATCGAATCCATCTGGGAAACTGGGATCTCCGATCGTTAGTCCATCAGACCTGTATTCGTACTTGATACTGTTTACATCAATCGTATTCGTTACTGCGTAGCTCAGCTTGGCTTGGATGGTGCCAGCGAGCTGTTCAGGTGGCGCGGAGGCGACATGAATCCAACCAGAGACTCGTTTGTAGGGGCCGTCGAGTTGATGAATGGATTCGAGAATTGTGAGGGAAGGTGGTGAACCAAAGTTCAGTTCTTCTGACTTGACATTGTAGTTACCCTTGCCGCAGCGGGATGGCCAGCGGATAGGGAAGGATTGTTTTGGGCCGGATGGTTTGGGGATTAGGGGCATGGAAGAGGAGGCGGGCTGAGCGGGAACGGCAATCGGAGCTGCCGTTACCTTTGTCTCGTGTTAGCGACTCAGTTCCTATAATCATATTGAAGCTTTCTTTTGAGGGTACGTACCTGTTTCCTGCCCGCCAATGCTGCGATGATTACACTCAAGATGATGAACAAAATCACCGCCAACAAAACAACCAGCACTCTTTTCTTCGTAAATCTATCCGCCCACCCTCGTCTCCGATACTTCCCGTCCTTGTACTCTTCCCGCATCGGCGTGAACGCCATGCTTGCTCTCCCATCTTCAAGCAGCCTCGCACCTTCATCGCCGTCACCTGATCGGGCCCATGGCATCGGCGTCGTGGCTTCAAGGTAGCTTGGTGGAGGAGCATCCTGGCCCACAAAGGTTCCGAGGAGAGGCGAGCCCTCGGGACTGTTGCTTGCGCCTGTGACTTTTACTTTCGGGGCAGCGCCTGCGTTGGCGGCTTTGGTATCGATGAACATTTTGGAGGATTCCTTCATTTCCCCCCTTTTTTGAATACTTCTTTTCAACGGAACAACAGTCAACACTCGGTGTGAATCAAGGAAGAAACGCCAGCGTGGAGTACAAGTAAATCTTAATAGGAAGACGAAGGAGGCTTCGAGGAGAAGTGAAAGTAAGGAGATGAGGCAAAAACGAAATCGGTGGAAGGAAAAAATGTCACGTCTTAATATGTATGCAGAGGATACGTGATTGATCTGCGGGGAGCATCATCGTGCCTCTTGTCACAGCACATTTGTTTCGGGGTGAAGAAACGCGAGATGTTTGAAGTGTTTCTTGGCCGGCTACGCTACCATCAGCCGCCATCAACCATCACGTATAGCCATTCATTCAATCCTTCATCTGTAGACTTCAAAGAAGCACAGTTGTAAAAATTCTTGTCATGTTTGAGATGGTTGGGCAACAAGTTGTGACGAGATTCCGTCTCATTCGAGGATGGTAGATGCGTTGATGTTCTTGTGTAGAAAGTCTTCGAGTCAAGGACCCTTTCAAGCTACGACGCCACCAGACGGCTAGGCGAGACTAATCTTGCCCAGACCCGTGCCAGTACGTATCAAGCGTTGATCGCCGGCTTCACTGCAACAACGGACTCTTGACCCAGGCTTGTCGCTGATAAGAACACGCTTGCCGTCTCTTGGGGACGGGTCAAGCAATTGGATGGGAGGTGTTTAGAAAGTGTGGGGAGAGAGGCGTGGAGAGCCGGAAGTCAATTCTGGTCTGGATCTTCAGTGGAGTGTTTTGATGAATGGTGATGAATGGGTATCATTATAAATGCAGAAATGCCATCGCTGGAGTCTATGACAATATAAATATGTACAATGAAAAGTGTTGGGCTGAAAAATGCAGAGTTTGCTAGAGGTTTAGCACATGACTGGGCAGTAAGATGAAGAGGTCAGAGCCCGTACACAAAAGTAATCCGCTCATCGCCTTCACGGCCCCCCTGAATGGCTTCCTCTAACCACTCTACAAGCCCAGGGAGAATTCTGCTCTTCCGCAGACCTATGATCACCATCCGGATGACGTTGTTTTGCTGTTTGAGAGGACCTCGTCCGTCGGCCTTTTCGCGTTCCACCTCATCGTCATCCCAACTGCTAAGGAGGGCCCTTCTCTTCGCGTTTTGTACTTTCAAATTGCGCCAAAGAAGGACATATCCACCAGCGGAAGCAGCTACGCACACCAACGTCCACCAGAACGATACAATGTAGCCCGATTCTGCATACTTTGGCTTGAAGAGCATCGCGGAGATGACGCCGGCGAGATTGCCCCACCCGTTGATGCCGAGTAATAGTGCGCGCTTGCCGGGCGAGGGTGTATTTCCAGAGATCCAAGCCACGGTCAGCGGAGACGCGATAAACGTGCCGGCGAGGAGGACGTTAAGAGCAAAGTAGCGTGGTATAGCCCATCCTTTCGTCGTAGGCAGCGACACGACTAATGTCAAACCAACCAGCATGACAGCGAGTCCGACCAAGATAGGCATGATGCGTTGACGATGTCTATCGCTGTAGCTCGCAAAGGCGTATAGTGTAATCGCACCACAGACATATGGAGGCGCAGTAAGCAGATTCACCAACGCTGGATTGGGGGTGCCCGTGAAAGGAGCCAGGACGAGTGGTAAGAAAACCTGAAAAGCATAGACAGGTATCGCGGACAGAATATTGCAGATCAATATATGCCATATTTTGGGTGACAGGAATGCGGAGGCAATATCATGTGGACTTAAGCCACGCTCGTCAATTACTTCCTTGCCCGTAGACGTGGCAGCCGGTTCGGAGGGACGTAGTAGACCGCGAGACTCCTCATCGTCAGCACTCTCGCTGGCGATTCGGGAACCTAACGTGGCCGACTCTGCCTGGAACGAACGATCCTGGATGATGCGCGACGACGCGTACTGTCTCTCTTCTGGTGTAAGAAACCAAGCCGTTTCCACGGTATGTGGCAGCCAAAAGTAGCCCACTATTGCGGTGATGATCGTCAGGACCCCCTCCACCAAGAATAACACCTGCCAGTTCTGCCATCTCGTATTATGTTTTGAATCTCCCGTCCCGTGATCATCGTGTATATCGGGGAACATGGAGAAGACAAGATAGCTGAGGATGCCGCCTAGTGCGCCGCCGACTGCGGCCTGGCCGTAGAAAAGAGAGAGGCGACGTCCGAACTCGAAGCGCGTATAGAAGAGCGATAAGTAGGAGACGGTGACCGGGTAGAAGCCAGCTGCCAAGCATCAGAAGTCGTTCAGGCCCATTTGCTGGGGGGATGGGGAAACATACCCTCCAGACACCCAATAACCACCCTGAGCACATAGAGCTGCCACCTCGCTCTGATCCATGTATGTAACGCCGTCGCGATCCCCCATAGCAGCATACAGCTCGGCACCCAGGAAACCATGCCATATCTCCTCCCCAGAGCTGCTCCTAGCGGTTGTAGTGCGACGAAGAAGATCTGCCCGCCCTCATCAGCACGCGTGTCCACGAGAGTAGGAACAGCCAAACTCACGAAGAACAAAGCTACGGCCGTGTTCAGATCCGACCTCTGCAGTCCGATATCACTGGTAAAATGTGCGGATTCGGCATTCCCAATCTGTTCACCCTCATCAGCAGCGCATCTGCGACAGAAAGAAGACCAAACTTGCGTTACTCTTATCCAGCGAATTGAATAGGAACAGCAGCGCAAGGAACGGCAGAAGCAGATAGTCAAGCTTCCTCAACGTTCTCCTGTGCAGCTCCGAGGTTTGCGCACCCCCTTCATGGTGCAGCGGCATCGTGTTCCCTACAGGCGGTGAGGAGAGTCGCGCCAGCTCGAACCGCTCGCTCATCTTCACAGATAGTGCCAAGAGCAAAATGTGTCACGAGAGAAAGTGACGCGACCCTTGGCCCGCATGGGTATATCACGTCCAAAAAAGCACATGGTAAGAGTTGGTAGCTGACATTTGTGAATATCTATGCGTTACGGAGTACTCCGTACAAGCTAGGCTTATTAGCTTCTGCCTTGTTTGCTTATCACATTGCGCAGAAACATATCTCCGAAACGGGCGTTGATGACGTTGAGGCAGAGGTCGAAAGCGGTTAGGCTGTTGTACTGCAATGGACCATCAATCCACATCGTTTCTTGTCCAGAAACCATCATATACCAAGCGATGTTATTCAGTGCGATGTTCGTCTTGCTAGTTCCTGCCTCTATAACCAGGGGACGAGAGTAGAAGAAAATGAATCGCATTACAGGATATCTAAACGAAGACGAAAAATAGCAGCGAAGGGACCCAGCCATGCAAACGCTACGGAATAACAATAAGAACAAAACAGTACAAGTTACACCAAAAATAATGGCCATCGCTTCCACATATCTCACGCAAAGCATCCCGTAGAGTGTTTTTCGTTCAAAAACCTACGCCTCCTCCTCCTCCTCTGCAACACCCCGGTTCGTCGATCTCAAATATACACCCTCCCTCTCCATACTCTCAATCTCCCTTCTAGCCAACTCCTCCATCTCCTTCATTTCCAAAGTCTCTACAGCCCTCTTCTTATCTCCAAACGCATACACCGCCACGTAATAGGCGTTCGCAACTCCCTTACAGAGGTGTTTTGACCACGATGATTTGCACTGCGAATACATGTCCTCCTTGAAATTGAGGTCGATTCTCTGCTTGTTTTCCTCGTTGAATCGCGACTGTGCTTTGAAGTTGCGGTACCCAAAGTCGTGGCGTTCACAGCATTCGTGGACTGGATAGAGGGTAGATCAATTAGCTTTGATGCTTGGGTTGGCGGAAAGGTGCTGGGGGGTAGAGAAGAAAAGGAGAAAGAGGGGGGAGGAAGAGGAGGAACGAACAATCAAATCCGAGTGGATCTTCGGGAGAGTGTGAGCAGCCGTCGCTGCTCCAGTCGAGGGTGTTTGGATCTTTGTTATTGCGGGCTGTTTGGAATTGGGCCATGGAGCTGCTGAAGAGGAGACGATCGGTGGTTTCGACGTCGGTTTCGCGAGAAGTGAGGGTGGTGGGGGTTGAGAGGGCGATGCCTGCGAGGCTGATGATGGAGAGAAGTGCAGAACGCATCTTGAAGGCTGTCAATGGGAGACGTAGATACAACCTAAAGACGCGAAGAAGCAGCGAGAAGGAGGAGACGTTGATTTTGAAGATGTTAAAGGTAAGGATGCAGAGCGTAGCGGCGGGAAGGGAGACTGGGGTGGTGATGCGGAGATGATGAAAATCTCTCGCACGGATAATGATGGGATGGAATGGCGATGCTACAAGAACAGATCAGGTACCAGAGAAGTGTGATTGGTACAGTAAGATGAGGTGAGCATGGGCATCCATGGAATACTGCTTGCCTGACTTGAACTTGCGAGAGACAGTATGGAGGAGGGAACGAGTGCTCACTATGTACAACCACTTCAATTCATATATTACAGATTCGTACCTGCCTTGTACCTGCGCCGCCTCCTTCATCTACACTTGCTCCCTTTGAGCGTGCTATTTGCCATCCAATTCGCGAGATATCACATTCAGGCTTGGTCCCTGAGATGTGGTGGCTCTGCGACCCCAATGTTCGGAGATGTGATTGGCCTTGGTTGTTTCGGGTTGGAACCCGGCTACTGCTTCGGGTATAGCGTAGGCGCGCTGTAGCCGCGGATTTCCCGTATGTATGTATAGGTCGTGAATGCGATAATAGACGAGTAAGTGTAAAATGAAATTTTCAAGGGGTATTGAAGATGCGTTTCCAGTTGTATGGGCTGAAAGTTGGGGCTGGCTCATGGCCACGAGATGGTGGAGAAGAGAGATAGCCCGCTACGGAATAGAAGAGGAGGGTATAATGATAGAACATGTAGCTAAGATATCTACTGCGTATAGTATCTATAGGGAATCAGTTATCTCCTGTACCAAGCACCTATGTATTGTATACGGAGTACTCTATACGTACATACAGATTGTCGTCTGGAAATCGATGTTCCAAGATATAGGCACGTGACATAATGCCAAGGGATCGGCCGAGAGAGGCTTAGCTCAACGGCTCCAGGGACCACGCAGAACGATGGCATGTCGGCACAAAGCACTGAAACAGGTACAGTGAATGACATGATAGTACAATATTTACACTGTATCTAGTCGGATTATCTACCCATGCATCAAGCCTTTTCAAGCCCAATAAACTTCGTTCTTGATACTTTCAGAGGCGTGGTGGATCAGCCCCTCTCAGCGGCACACACCGGGCCATTTTAATGCTACGTGAATGGGTGTGACGAGACGATCCAAGCAAATCCATTCGGCCCACCAGCCCAAGCAGAATGCATATCTCGTATCCCAACGAATGGCAGGTCGCCGCGTTCTCCTGCATGCCAACTCCAGCAATGCAGCGCCAACAGTGGAGCATTCGGCTGTATTGCTCCATGTATTGAAGGCGGCACGCGTGATGCAGCAGTCCTCCGACCTAAACGTGGTGGCATGGCGACCGTTGATCTCATTCAGATCAAGAGCAGAGCTGGTATTCGGATAGTTGTTGGTTGAGCGGGTAGCTGCATGAATGACACTGTGTAGCGTATCGTAGCGTCGTGTAGTGAGTGTCTGGTGTAGGTGTAGGTAGGGTGGTGGGTGGTAGTGTAGGAGACGGCCAACGGCGACACCAAGTAGCTTCGTGCAGCGTGTGTGAGCTTCTTAGCCCGCATGACGCACGAGCCAACGTAAACAATGAGCCCGCTACACCAACCAAAGGAAATCTCCATCACCACATATGTCATAATTTCCATAATCAAACACATCGCCTGGCTGGAGACGCTCGAGCTGACAGTAGGTAATTAATGGCAATTGTTCTCCACGTCGGGTTTGGCGGGGAGTGGGATTGATTGAATGCTGATGGAGCTGCAGATCACGAATAACATATTTCTTTTGAGCCTGCACGCCCCCTCATGCTTTCTTCCGTCGCACCCACTTCGCTCGCTTCTCCACGCAAACTATTCACCGCACACTCGTAGCTCCCAATTGCGCCTGAAAGACGTTCCAAACACCCCCCCTCCATCGACATCAACACAGCCCTGAGGGGCATCGGTCGCTATGGACGGCCCTCCTCCACCGCCGCCGCCGCACGGTGCGAATCCAAAGACGACCGGCGGGAGCGCAGGAGGCAGCGGAGGCCTTCCAGCCGGAAACTACGACATCTTCATCATACCGCCGCACTCGTCGGGCGGGGGCTTCATCTACCTGCCTAGCCTGCAGGTTCAGCGGAACAGCTTCCTGGCTGGCGTGGGCAGCACGCTCGCTGCGATAGCAGTGTGGTTCATGGTCGAGCCGACGCTCAAGATTTGGTTCATGCTGGCTACTCAGAGTATATCGTCAGGAGGGAACGGTGTTGTGCTGTTGGTTGTCGTTGTCGGCGTTGCTGGCTGGGCCTGGGGCAAAACACAGAGCGATGGCGGGTTCGGCGGTAGGCACGACCCGGGCAATAATGGGCCGCATGGCGGAGCTGGAGCCGGAGCATCCGGCGCAAACTATCAAAGGTCTCCTCCACCGCCTCCGCACGGAAGCTATCCTGGCAACGGTGCACCCCCACCACAGGCCTCTTCTGGCGGCTGGAACGGACAGCATCAGCAACGAGGTGGTCCCACTCCACAGGACGGCGAATCATGGTCCGGCTCGCAACCAGATCCCGACGCCCAATCACAATGGGAGCAGGCCCGTGAAGCGCAACGGAAACGCGAAGAGGAGAGGAAAGAAAAGAAGAAACAAGAAGACGAGGCTAGGAACGAGGCTAGGAGAAAGCAGGCAGAGGAAATAAAGAAGCAGGAGGAGGAGAAGAAGAAGCAGGAGGAGGAAAAGAAGAAACAGGAAGAGGAGCGGAAAGCAAAGGAGGAGGCTGATCGCCAGGCCAAAGCCAAGGCTGAGAAGGACAAGTGGGAGAAGATGCGGGCGCGAGAACGAGAGCAGCGGGAACGAGATGCCAGAGAGCGAATAGCAAAAGGACGTGCACAAAAGGAGAAGGAAGCCAAAGAGAAGGCCGAGCAGGAGAGACTGGCCAAAGAAGCCGAGGCTCGGGCGAAGATCGAACGTGAGATACGAGAGAAGTTGGAAGCCGAACAAAAAGCAAAGGCCGCAGAGGAGGCATTGAAGCAGGCAGCCGAGGAGAAGGCCAAGGCAGAGGCCGCCGCCGCAAAAGCCAAAGCAGATGCGGAGCGAGCCGAACGACTAAAGGCTGCTCGAGAACGTGCTCAACGGGACCGAGAAGCCCGGTTGAAAGCGGATGCTGAGAAGATCAAGGTAGAGCAAGCAAAAGCTGCCACAGAGTCCATGGCTGGTCGAAGATCGACTACATATGGCGGTCTTGGTGGCGGTGAGAAGCTGGATCCATACGCTGGAGCTAGAAGCCCACCGCCAGCTTCCGTCACTTCCACGCACTCCTCTCCGATCAAGGTGAATGTTACGCCGAAGAAGAATTACGAGAGGCCGACAGCAGCGTCCTATGTGGGCACCGAAGACGAGCACTCGTACCGGCCCTACGATATGCCTAAGCGGCCACCGAAACCGCCCTCACACGCTTCATCCTCCTACACAGCATCCAGCTATGCACCGTCGGCGTCGACCGCTCGAACGACGCCACCGGCCAGTCAACGCGGCCCGTACTCGACGAATGACCCCGACAAGATCCAGATCAAGGCCGTATACTTGTTCAACGACCTGTTTCCAAAACCGGTGGCGCAACTCGTTGCCAACGTGGGCAAGGTGACGGACGGTTTGATTTTGAAGATTCAGTCAGAAGGCCTGTTTATCGATGACGATGTCCGAAGCATACCACAGCGCGAGTGGGATGTCAAAGCATGGACATTGAAGCTAGTCGAGGTACGTCGTCTCCCCTCCATTTCCCTCCATCTCTTTTCGCTCTTCGTCTCCAATCCTGACTTTTGTTGTTTAGACGGGCCAAAACGTCTCCAAGGGCCTCCACATCTTCCGCGCCTCGGTGCGTGACACTGAGGGCAAGAAATACGTCTTCCTTATCGACGAGAGCGAGAGCTGGAAGATGGCGATTGGACTGCAGAGGTTGCGCAAGGGATCGCAAGTGAGGAGTCTGCAGAATACACAGATGTCGGCAGGCGAGGTGACGCGGGTTTTGAATGCGGTGCCGCCGTTGGCATTCTAATCATTGACGACAAGGAATGAAGAACGCAGAAGATACAGTTGGGGGGAGTATGGTGTATCGTTTGTGTTGGTCGGTTAGGTGTTGGAATGACTAGGCGGTCAGTCGACTTGCATTCCGCACACGGGTGGGTGGCTTGGTTTTTAGGTACGTGTGTGTGAGCGTTTTTGCGGATAAGATTCCCCACCTTCTCCCTTACTTGCTTGCTTGTGTCGCAAGAGAAGTAAGTTGCATCGTATGTTCGGCATGGTATATGTGGCATGGCATGGCATCAGCGAAGGAGTTCTTTTTCTTCTCTCTCCCTCTCACTCTCGCTTTTTTTTCTTCTTTTTCAATTAGACGAGTCGACGGCTGTGGTAGTCAATTGCTGTTTGTTCACTTGTATATTGCTTGCTGCTTTTGCAGTGCAGTGTATGCAGTGCAGTTGTGGAGTGTATATGGATTATTAGTTGGCGTGGTGTGGTGTGTAGATGCGAGCGGAATGTATGTTGGAGGCATGATGACATGATATGTAGATAGGACCGGGAATGGAAGTGTGGCGTACTTGGTACGATAATATAATCTCTCCGCAGTTCGGTTCGGCTTGGACCGAGACTTTGCATACAGGATATTGCAAAAACCTGGCAACTCGGCTTCTGTTCCTTTTCCTTCGTTAACCCCCCCCTCCCTGAGGAAAACGGCGATGTTCAATCTTTGCAATGCGGAACGTGTGCATTGCCAAGTGGATAATTACGCTGACATTCCGTTCCTCATTGGGCGTTCGTCGAGGTAGACAAGCGGGTGAATTACCCAGGGTCTTTGATATCACCGTTATCTAAGTAGTCAACCAACACCACAGAGACGAAGAATAAAAGAGTAAACATATACATTAGAGCCTGGTAAAGGATCTGCTCCACCATTTATTATTCCAGTAGGTATGCACTCACTCTAATCCCCCAACCCCAGTCATCTCAGAATGTCCAACTTCCATACAAGTTTGCCGTGCGCGCATACCTCAGTATCCAGTCGTATTGTGCACGTGACTTGGCTTTCTTTTCTCCATCACAGTAGAAGACGCTAATGAGGATGGTACTACTCCTCGTCACTTACTTGACGAGCTTCATACTGCGATACGTCGTGATGCGCGAGCAAGCGCATCCCTCCTCAGCCGTGCATTTGATCGGCTCCAGAGTCCACGGGCCAGAGCAGTCGGACGACTCAAAGACGTGGACTAGAAATACGGTGTAATTAGTACTCCGTACTTTCTACAACATATATCAAAGGAGTCGAAAATCTGCCAGTGGTTTTCCCCCGTGATCTTGGGGTGGTATTGCCTTGGAGGTTTGGGAGTAGTCAATGGAGGAACTTACGGCTGTTGTACTTTAAACTCGGCTCTGCATTCTCGACCACCAGGCCGTTCCAGCCATCGATGAACGGCTCGCATACAATGTCGTATATATTGGCTCCGGTGGTATTCTTCCCCAGTGGGACTGAGAGCGGGTAACGGGAAGTCAGCGCGTAGTCTGGATTATTGGTGTTGGACGTGGTCACGACGCGATGGTTGACGTCGAGGTTGGCCTCGAGGCTAGAACTTGCGCATTAGTCGGGGTGTGATGGCATTGAAAGATGAGGGTTTGTGGGTAGTTGTGCATCCAAAGTCTGGGTATAATCTTCAAGCTACGAGGCCAAGAGTGTACCCAGACTTCTATGATAATACTGTATTGGGGAACTTACGGAGCGCCAACTGCGAAGGTGATGAGGGCCACAGGGGCGAGAATCAAGGTTGCAAGACGCATGCTTGATGTTTTACAAAAGTTCGGTTGGAGAGGTGTAAATGTAGGTGTTGATTTGGGAGGACCAAAAGGTTAAGGCTACTGGGGAATAGGTGTAGGAGGTGGAGAAAGGTAGAGAGGGCGCAGAAAGTGAGAGAAACGAAGTTGCAGGAAGCGAGAGAAACTACATGTAGGCAACCAAATTGGAACTAGAACGAAGATAGTTTCAAACGCGGGTCGTTTGTTGGCAAAAGAAGAAGGCGCGAGTGTGGCGAAGAACGAACATGCGCGTATGAGTGATATCTATGGAAAGACACGACCAAACGGCCTCTCCACCGCACCGCAGCGTGATTCGAGAGATCCGACAAACAAACTTTCGTTCCCCAGTTTTAGTTATGTGCAAACGCTGTACTCAACGACGAAATTGTCATTCAAACAGAGTTCTTACAAGGTCACTTGTCTATTTACCCATGGCTACCTCTATATCTCTTGATTTCGAGCCACACCAACAACGAGAAATTAAAGGGGTGTTTATCCGGTGTGTAACCCCAACGTCGATCAGTCCCATAATGGTTTCTGGCTTTGATTATTTCGAAGCAGAGTTGAATGCCTTGACGACATAAATGCTTGACAGAATTGGGCGATTTGGGTAATGTTACGGTTGGCGACACAAGGCCAGCTTGATCATATCATTTTGCAAAATTCTATCATTATCGTGAGATCATACTCATCTATCATTGTATTCGGGCTTGAGCCATTCTTGTTCACGATTTGGGACGGGGTTAGCGCCTATCACAGTGTTAGCGACCCATAATACATATCAAACATCATCAGTACTTACCAAGCATCCAGCCAATTCCGCTAGCCAAACCGCCAGTAACGGCATTGGCTACCATGTCCCTCTTCCTGACCCTGTCGTCCATACCACTCAAGCTCCCTGAATCGCTCAGATCTGTCGACACCCGCCCGCTGTTATCCATGTCCCAGCTTTCGTGACCCGAAGCAGTGCGGCTTCCTGAAGCCCCGCGCAATGGGAACGCTGTCTTCGAGAATACTGCCGCTGCCCCTCTGGCAACATCAAAAAGTCCCATTGGTGCTTCTTCCACGGCTCCCCGTCCAACTTCGCGTCGAGGTTGCACGGCGATGGTGTCGTTGGCAAATCCGCCAGGAAGCCTGCGGTCCGCCGCGTCGTTGAATCGTTCTTCGGCTTCGTTCTCTTCTGCTAGTAGTGATATCATTTCCTTCTCGCACTCCTGCCATACAGCGAGCACTTCTTCCAGATGATGGGGTGGAGCGAGAAGAAGCGCCTGTGAGAGCAGTTCCATCCGCTGCTCGAGCCTGCGCAGATCCGGACGAGCAACTGTGTCCTGCCCCCAGGTTGTCGAAGTAGACGGAGACGAGCTGTGACGACCCGCTCGAAGCGCAGCTCGCCATGCAACAGTTTCGCTACTATCCTCTTCCCTGTCTGAATCATAGGATCCAAACGAAAATCGTTGCGAAGACGTAGATATAGCGGGAGAGGCAGCTGGCGATGCCGTCGTTGCCGTCGTTGGAGTCAGCCTGTTAACTACGTAGGAGTAGGCTGTCTCGAAGTCGTCCTCGGCGAGAGCTGCTTCAACAGTCATACCGATCACTCGGCGCTCGGCCGCAGCTTTCTTCCTCTCTACCCCAGTTGGATCCAGATGAATTTCCTCGGCGCCCTCGTCCGTGAGCGTAGAGGGCATTGCAATAGTCAGATTCTGACCAATAGAAATCATGTCATCAAGGTGAGTGTAGCTGCGCTTATTTTGCAAGAGAAGCTTCTGTATCAGCGACAATGGATCGGCACTGACTCTGATGTTCACCGGCTGAAAGGGAACACCGTGTTGTAGTGTCAACGAGTAGAAAGACATCGCGTGTGTTGCCGAAATCAAAGCCTGTATTCGTTGGAAACGGCTGGAGTTTGGGAAGTAAGAATGGAATGCTGACACGATATCGAAAGCCCGCTTCACGCCACCCCTCGTCTTGTTGCCATTGCTAGCATTATCGTAATGATACATAGCTGCAGTGAGAATCACACTTTCGACATTGGAAACAGGCAATGGCGGCTGCCCGTAGGGTGATTGGATGAATATCTGGCTTGCAAGCGGGTATTGGCTGTTCTCCAGCAGTCCTTTTAGGATCTCGATTTCCACTGTCTTGTCGTTGACGTTCCCCAAGATGCCTTGTCCATAGTGACTACCTTCGGCATGACTAGAGCCCCAATTCCAGAGCCAGAGCAGCTTCGCTCTTGCAGCTTTCCATTGCTCACTGTCCATTTTACCACTTGTGCTGAGTGTATGGACAATTCTTTGAAGTAAATGGCTCTGCTCAGTCGCATCGTGTCGCAGGTACATCCGTGCAACTTCTCTTATCGAAAAGTTTTGTTGTAGGCTTAGTAAGATGCAAGATGAGAAAAGGAAAAGTTCAAGCAGGCGAACATTGTCACGGTCGGGCCGGGTCAGCTGGTTCTCCGGTCTCGACACACGGTCTTCTTGGAGGCTGGATGATGAAATCTCCTGCAGATGGGTGCTCTTTATATCGTAGATGGGTAACGTGCCGACAACTGCGTTTAGAGCTGGGGGAGGTTCCAAGCTGAGAAGTTCGGAGATCCGGATCAATAGAGCATGTGCCGTCTGTATTATTTCTGGACTGGAACTCTCCACAAGGTAGAGGCACGATAGGGCTGTTTGCGCATATCGAATTTCCAATTTTTGTTGCGTCTCATCATCAACGTAATCGCGTCCTTCCTCGAATCCACCCAAGTCCAAGTCCTCCGGTCCATCCCACTCCGTTATTGCCATCGATACCAGCGGAAGGTCTGTCTTCGAGGTGTGTAGCAGCCACTCAAACAGGCTTTCCCAATCATCGAGCTCTTGTGTGTTAACCTCCGCAGCCGATGTCCTCCTGTCTTCTACTGACAGTTTCCGTCTCTTGCGTTCATTTGCACCGCATATCCAGGGCCCGACCACACCCCTTAAGTCCCGTGCTGCATTCTCCCTCGCTACGATGTTGCCCTGTGCCTGTTCAAGATTCGATAACTGCAAGGCTATCGCTGGTCTCCCTTTCAATCGAGCAAACTCGTCAAGCGAGGGCGTGGAGATTCCAGGGTAATATTCGTAGCCAAGCCGTAACAATGGCAAAACTGTCGAGATAAACCATACGCGCAGATACTCAGAGTGATCAAGAAACGGTACCTAGACAAGACATACAAAGTCAAAAAAGCTCATAGTCGTGAAACCGCGCGCGAAAGAGGTTACGTACGAGGAGTTGGGGAGCGAGGTCGAGCAGGCCAGTTTCTTCGTCTATGCGATGGGCGCGATGCATGAGGAAGTGCGTGAGGGGATCGAGCTCAGTCTCAGCCCGGTACAGAGAATATACAAGTGGCAGCAGCTCTATTCTCGTTCTCCGTTTCCGTGCTTTTGAGTTCGACAGCTCTTCTACTACAGAGAGATCGAGGGTCGCTGCGGGGTCATCGCCTGGGCTCCTTGCGTGTTTTGCGAGCTCATCGACGTATTCAATGTATAATGAAGGGTCCGCGCTCTCCGAAAAGTACGTCAGGAGAATTTGTAGAGCGAGTTCAAGGCTAAAATCGGGTTCCCGCAGGCTCGTCAATGCCCGTAGAGCGTTGATATTCGATTCCGTAGCATAATGCACGGCAAGGAGGACGCAATGATGCGCCGAGAGTCGTTCTAACTTCTGAATATTCCCCATGGCCCTCCAATTTCGATTGTTTCTCGCCCCCGAGAGGTGTCGTGTATCATCAAATAATTCTCAGAGGTGTGTAAGGACACGGCGCATCGTGAGGACGACGTCAGATTACTAAGCTATAACTACCCGGCTTTTGCCACGTGACTACTCACGCGAATGATTCGTCGGAATGTGGGCAGACATCACACTTCCATCGGCAAGTATTAGCCAGCAGAAGCTGGTCGCACTTTATCAGCAAAGGTACCACTAACGTGTTTAATCAGTAAGCTGATCAAATCAGTAACCTGATCACCCCACCAAGAATAGCCACCTTCTTTGTACGATATCACAGTGAATCACAGTGAAT
>JAFISD010000131.1:0-85722 GCA_022560085.1 Helminthosporium solani
GAGCCATATTGGTGGAGTTGCGACGTGTCAAAATAATTGGTGTTTCGGTGTTGATGATCGTCACGCGACTCTGATCGTCACGCGCACAGACACGGTAAGGAACGTCGTACCATGGTATCACGCCAGCGTCTCACATTCGCCAGCAATCAATTCACCATTACGGAGGTGGGAGTACAGTGAGGTGGAAGAGAAGCGCATTGAGATGCGATTGTGATTGTCACATTGTGTACGGAGTACTTAGTTATTACTTGGTAGTGATGATGGACGTTATCCGTCTCGTCTCGTCTATCGATTGATTGTAGATATATTTAAGTAGTTAGTTGAAATAGCTATTTATCTTGTTTCTCTGCCATCTTCCTTTCGTCCTGTTCCCCTGTCCCTCTTAAACATCTGATCGACGCGCGTTGCTGGGCACCTGGGGTGCTGGGGGCTTCCCGTCATTCCGTCTCTGCTGGCGGGCCGATACGAAGGGTGCTACGGAGCTGCGTTCCGGCGTGTGTATAGGGAAAGCGGGCTGAAGTGTGCATGTGTGTATGGTGTGATAGTGTACAGAGTATATACGTTGCATAATTGTGCAGCAAGCAATGAGCGAAGCTATCACGGTCACATTGTTACCTAAGAGGTAGCCAGAGAGCGTAGAATCTAATTAGTCATTGAACTAGACTTGTAATTAACCCAAGACAAGATAACATCACGTGAGATACAGGCTCTATATTAGCTAACTATAGTGGAAAGAACGTCACGTGATAACCACTTATATATCTATTCCATACGGAGTATCCCGTACATGGTCTAGAACTAGGTAGTAATACTATACATAATTACACTAACCAGCAGCCGAATCCTCTACGAGCTACCTACTAGGTAACTCTGCTTTTTCACTGTGATTCACTGTGACAGATACTAGGTTGCGACTCCTTGCTGCGCATGTATTTGATTCATTCACGATCAACAGGATAGTAATATATGTGAGTTTGGAATCTAATTCTAGGTCTACTCAACACCAGCGCTACCAACAATCAAAGGGCGAAGTAGTGTAGAACGCCATCCTCTGACATGAGATTCAGTGGGACAGGGCGCGACGACAATAGCCAATGCTTCGTCACGAAGATAAGACCTGTCAATGTCTGTAATTCTATCCGATTCACCAGCACTGTCTTCAGGCTCACTCCGTTGATAGGACTCATAAGCAAACCCGAGTAGAAACATAGCATCCGCCTGATATGAAAACGAATGCAATCGATAGTTAGCACGTGAGATGCAATGTACACGCTTAAAGTATTGGAGGTATGTCTACAACATATAAGTACCCAAGTAGTTACCTCAATGCGGGTACCTCTAACCCCCAGCTTATATACCTCTACGGAGTACTCCGTACCAATTACCAACATTTATAATCACAATGGGCGACTGTTCGTCCACGGAGCCCGCTCTCCCCGAAAACGGCTTCCGGTAACTATGATGTGCGCAATCCCGCAAAAACGTTTCTTGAAATGCGATAATAGCTGCACGTCATCGCATACCTCGGCCTGCGAAGTAAGCACCTCGGCGTAGGCGGAATTCACGTCACAGAAAGTATCTATTACTTAGGTACGTACAACATTCTGCAGGAAGCAGGCGGGCGCGGCGTTCTGACCCCGAGTCCGTTCGGTGGGTGTCGGAACGGGTCCGCCGATGGTTACGGTTAGAAAATGTACGGAGTAGATAACTAACTATAGCGAAGGAATAGGCAAACAGATCAACGAATTGAACAGATCCGACATGGATCGATAATATTAGAAGCTGCCGAGGTTGGGAACGACGGTGAAAATTCAGATCTGAATTGAGGAGCCCACGATCCGACGCGGATTAGGCTCACTACATTGAGGCATGTTTTCCAAGGCAATTACCCTGTATCCCTGGTCTTCTTCAAATTGCTTACACGTGTTAGCTGCTGTATATCTGTGTCGTGATGTGGACCATCACTACATGTTCAGCCCTGTCAGTGAACCCTGTTGAATCAATCACATCACCAAGACAGACACATAGTATAGAATAAACTACCTGAGAATACTATCATGACTGGATAGAAAATATAAAAAACAAGCTAAAAAAGGAAGAAAAAAAAAGGGAGTATGTTAAAAGCTTTCTAGAGCAAATCCATACATACGGGTCATTCCTCTGAAACGAAACACTTTTGCCACGATGAAAACTCTTCCAAACGACCATTCCAACATCTAGTGTCAAAAGGGTCATTGACGTTCCACCAGGTATATTGGCCTGCGCACTTAACATCCAAGACGTTCTAAAATGCAGCACCGACTGAGTTATATATGCCCATGGCCCCGTGTTTCCGCCGTCATATACTATTGATGGCCATTAGATCTTTGCTCTATCATCAGCCTCATCGACAGCTTGATTTAATTGGATAGATACACGGTAAGGCTATGCTGGAGTGGAGAACACCGGGGACGTGCTTTCCTATGAGATGGATATAGAGAGAATAACATACATTGTACCCTTCTTGGGTGCCTAGTAGGGGGTAGGGGTGGCGACGGAAAAGGGCAGATGTACTCCGTACGGAGTACGCGAGTATTACTAGTTCTTCTCAACGTTCTACTACGGAATAGCGGATTATGGCGCAACGATGAGATTTACGTACATAAAGCGGGTTGGTATCTCTTGCTTCGTTTCTTGATGCATCAAACTGATCACATAGTTTGTCCATTCTTTCTCAACTTTCGCTTGTTTCCCTTCGTTTCTACGAGTAAAGCATTCGTACAATATGCGTCCTTCATTTTCCCTCCTTGCGCTGGCACTTGCGCTCACTACTACCGTGGCTCACCCCCATCATCAGCTCGATGCCCGCGAAATAGCCGCTCATACTGCTATCAATAAGCATTGCGCTGCTAGTGCAGGTGCTTTCAATATGGCTCGCAAGAAACGTTCGCTGAAGAACGCCCCACTATCCCATGGTTAACAACGACACATGCGTCCTGGCACCTGTTGTGACTGCTGGACCCTACCTCTGGCCCCGTAGTGATACATTGAGGCAGAATATGCGCGAGAACCAGCCTGGTGTTCCACTGTACTTGGATATCGGAGTTTTGGACGTGAACACTTGCAAACCTGCGCCGAATATCCTTTGAAGCCGTCTCCCCCAATACTCTCCTCCGCAAGTTCCTCAGCGAGCTTCATAAACCAATCACCGGCGATCTCGACCTGCATAGCAGCGAAACCACCTGGTTGCGCGGCATGTGGCCGACCGAAAACAACGGCGTAATGGAGATGGAGACAGTATTCCCAGGCTTCTATAGCAATCGCTCCATCCATATCCACGTCCAAGCACACACCAACTGGTCCGTTCGCGATAACGGAACAATTATGGCTTCCAATGTCGCTTCGACTGGGCAGCTCTACTTCGAAGAGGAGCTGAGCGAGCAGATTATGGCTATGGAACCTTACAGCTTGCACACTCAGATCCCCAGGGTTAAGAATGACATGGATAAACTCTTCCACAGTGGTGTGACAAACTTCAGGTCGAGCCCCTTGATGCGAACGACAGTAGCAAGGGAAGAGCCGCTCAACAATAACAGTATGAATGCTTGTGTTTTTTGTTTTCCAAGGTTTTGCTTTGTATTTTGTAACAATAGACAACAGATGTGTGCTATTGCAGCGTAACTTAGAGCGGATTAAACTGCGAACCTTTTCTCAATGAATTCATTGTACGAATGATAACGCAGTCATCTGGCTGGTGTCGTGAGAGGTTAAATTGAGTGGATACAATGTGCTTCTGAATAGATAGATGGGGGGTGTTGGGGTGTAAACATCTGACCTAGGGGGGATGACTGACGTGCAAACCAGGTGATGTCGTGTAGCTAACCCTATCCTGAACTAGTGCTCTATATCTCTAGCCGCTAATCCATGAATAGTTAGCGTGGAAACACGATGTCGTTCCCGACATCATCCTGCGCGACAACACCAACACTCTTCACATTCGACATGACATACATGAAATGCCGCGTTCTTCGCACCGGAATTTACCTTCGCAATCACTCGAACTTTTCGCTGTTCTCATACAGCTCCTCTATATCAGCTCCGCTATAGACCTTGTCGCTGGGCATGGTTTGTTTGGGTCCAGGCGCCAGCCGCCACTCTCTTCGTCAACCTCCATTGATGGACTGAAAGCTCAAGATGTCGTACCACCAAATGTGCTGAGACTGCGGCACATCATTCACCATGGAGCCGGTCAGCCAGGGCCTCGGGCGCGACGACTTGATATAACGCCTGAGCGGATTGCTATCGAAACCGATGCAGCAAGCCACTTCGGACCTTTCAGTATCAAGACCTCTCACGTGACAATTGATAAATCAGCACTTCGGAAATCGAATTACCAAAGCCATGGCTCACAGCATCCCATGTCGCCCTTGTGGGTTTCTGAAGATGTCCCAGGTCCGAATGTCAAGGATAAGCGGGCTGTTATTACCTTCGCCAACATGTCGGAAGACGCGTATAAGCCTAACCAGGATGATCCCGAATGGCTTGATGTGGGTGAGGAGTACAACAGCTCTATTCCTTTCGGCTGGGAGGACAGTGGAATTCGTGGCCAGGTTTTCAGCGATGAGACAAACTCGACCATCGTGCTCTCTGTTAAGGGCACCACCGTGGCGATGTTCGAGGGCAACGGTACCTCAGGTCACGACAAAGACAACGACAACCTCTTTGGATCCTGCTGTTGCGGACAAGGTGGGCCTTATCTCTGGCGAAAGGTATGCGATTGTCAGACCGGAACGTACACTTGCGACCAGCAGTGCGTCACAAAAGAACTAGTTCAGCCGAACAGGTACTATGAAGCGACCCTGGAGCTCTTTGATGAGGTCATTCAGCTCTATCCAAGAGCAAACATCATAACGACCGGACACAGTTTGGGAGGCGTTCTGGCATCATTCATTGGTCTTCGTCATGGGCTCCCTGCCATCACCTTTGAAGCATATCCTCAAGCTCTTGCGGCTGCCCGTCTTGGTCTCGAAGTCACTGGTCATGACTCCCCATTACGAAGGAATACTGGTAGCTTCCACTTCGGCCACACTGCCGACCCTATATACATGGGAACCTGCAATGGAGCATCAAGTTTCTGCTCGATTGCCGGTTACGCTTTCGAGACAGCCTGCCATACCGGGAAACGCTGCGCTTACGATGTGGTTCAAGACTGGGGCTGGAGACAGAGCACCAACACACATCGCCTACGCTATGCGATCGAAAACGTATACTCGAAGTATGATAATGCTGCTGAATGCGAAGATGAAGATGTAAACTGCGTGGATTGCTATTTGTGGAAATGGGAGAATGGAACGCGAACGACAACTACCTCGGCCATCCCGACCAGTACAACTTCAAGAACAAGAACAGAAACATGCAGTACGCCTGGCTGGTGGGGATGCAGAGATCCGACTACAACCTCAACGCCTTCGTCAACTTCCACTACCACCACTACTACCAGCACTTGCAAGACACCCGGTTGGTTCGGGTGCAAGGACGAGACTGGCACCCTCACAACTACGACTAGCGAATCGACCACAACAACTTGCACAAGCAAAGGTTGGTTCGGACGCTGCTTGGATCCTACCACCACTACATTACCAACTACAACTTCTGCAGAGGCTGCAAATGGGTACTGGAGGACGGCAGCCACAGCCACGCAGACCAGAGTTCCAGCCGAGGCAGCATCTGCTTATTGGCGAAGCATGCCAACAGCGACGCAAACCTCGCATTAGGCTGTTGAAGTACAAATATAGATTTTCATACATATCATTTTATAGAGAGCATTGCTGGCGCCGACAGACTATATGTCGCTCTCTGTTCCCTAACTCAATCTCCCATTATTCTAAACTTATCATTTCTTCTCTGTTTAAACTTTTTGTTATGAAGTTTGTGATATTGTTATAGGTTTACACATGCTTTCCTGTCAGTCCCTGCTGCATACGTGGTATGGTGGATCCTCTACTCTCCCATTACACTTGCACATCTCCTTCAATCATCGACACTTACTGAATCAAACCATCCAATACTCGCAGGTATCTCCTACTCCGTTCAATCTCCCTTCTATCAGCAAATTTCCAGTGTGAACGACTTATATCTTAATCCTATTCCCCCATTAGGAGTCTGTGTAAGTCATCAGAAGCCCCCACGGAATGCTCGACAATCGAGCATCGTCAGGCTCGTCAAAAGCTCGCGGCTTGGCTCCCAACATATGAAAACCACTTGAAGGAGATGCAAGATGCTTTTCCTGTGTAGGATTTAGAGAGGCCTTTGCTTTTCACCCCGCTAAACGCTTCAAGGCTCTGAAAGGAAAGGGAATTGTGATGACGAAAGAAACGTCGAAGTAATCACTCTATCAGTTATGGCTCTGCTCTACTGAATGTATCGAAGACCGATACAATAGCGAGTACTTCACTTTGAAAACAATCATTCAAGTACTTTACATATCTTAGAACAAATTTCTAGGAGAAGTCTTTTCCTAGCGCATGAATTATTGTAGGGCGTGGTGCTAGTCAAAGTTCGATGACGCAGATATGACGCTTACTAAGCAAGAGTAAGGTGGACGCGTCCCGTGACTTTGACAGTCAGCATACTGATGAGCGAGAAGACGAGTGTGTTCATCAAACCTATTTCGTTTCTTGGTTGTCTATCGTAGTATATCAAAGCAATGCAAGGAACTTTTAGACTGTCGGCGGTGATATGTGTCGCACAGATGGTGGGCATCACTGCTCCCGCCATCTACAGCAGTAGCCGGCTCCTCAACCTCATCGCGATGACTACGACGCTGACAATCGCCAGGCCTCACATTCGCATATAGTTACATGGTAGTCCCACCACTTGTAGCTCATGCGCCGGAAAAGCTTCTTGCGAAGCAATGGCTCCAAGCCTACCAATACGCCGCGACTTTCGTCCCACCACTTATCATCTCTGGTACTCTATCCAACATCTTCCTCGCCATTTGCGCTCCTACCATCGCCCATAGGATACCTTATGCTGGTGCAGCCCTCCTTACATTTAGCATTATTCCATGGACGTTGTTCCATTTCGAACCGACTATAAACGGGGCGGGCAAATGGAAGACGCAACAACTCCTACGTCGTGAAGAGGGATGGAAAGACCTGCCGATGCAACAGGGGATTTTCCCTTCGCCAAACGTTCAAACTGCTACAGATAG
Source organism: Helminthosporium solani (assembly GCA_022560085.1). Taxonomy (NCBI): domain Eukaryota; kingdom Fungi; phylum Ascomycota; class Dothideomycetes; order Pleosporales; family Massarinaceae; genus Helminthosporium; species Helminthosporium solani. Next base: position 7,193 of record JAFISD010000131.1, read on the forward strand.
TTCCAAACGCTGGGCTGAATCTAAGACGATGAGATATATTGCGTCGGAATGGGGTAGGCTCAACGCGCGGAGATATGTTGCTACAGCAATTGCTATGGGCCTTAGCATGGCGGGAACATACTACTCATTGACCGGCTCGCTGCCTTGAGCCTGAGCTGACTGAACCGGCGATTCAGCGTGGAATATCTTTGGACGCTACCGCGATGCACAACCATCTGCAACTTGACTACGATCTCGACTACGATTTTCCCCAGTAAGCGTTTTGAGGCCACTATATCAAAGGCCTGCATATATGTCAGCTTTTCTTTCTGCATATCCATGGTGAAACTTTACCTCACGAACGCCATCAATCTCTGCGGTCCTATCCTTCACTGCTTTGACCTTGCCCTTCTCCATGAATACAACCAGCTGGGCTGCAATCTCCAGTCCAAAGCCCGGTCCAAACATTACATACCTCCGTGGTGTACCGCCCAAAAACTTTGGCTAGCAATAGCTTACAAGCTAGTTCCACACGGTTACGAATCGCCGTTACCCAGATTTCCAATATTCAGGTAGATGCCATCCTCGTTCAAATACCCAGGATTATCCATGTACAGCTCTTGAGCTCCAACCGTCTCGATGATAACATCGAATGGGCGCTGGCAAAATCCCCATGCAGTGTTTTATTGTCTCTATAATCGATGATGCTATCCGCTCCAAGACTCTTAACGAGCTCGAAGTTTGGCTTTGAACATGTCGCCACAATCTCCGCTGCTCCCATTGCTTTTACAACCTTCACGATGGCCGTTCCGCAAGCGCTGCTTGAGCCGTTGATAAGTGTTTGCAACTTACAGTTGTCTTTGATCCCTTGCACAGGTCATACTGTTTCTTCGGACGAATATTTAATCACACCTTTAGAGCAAAATCCGCACGTCGTCAACCTGCCATCTAGAGCAGGCCAAACCTATTTACGGTGTATTGCGCTGAGTATGACAGCTCGCGGATCTTCGAATCGATGGATAATGGTAGTGGTATTCACGTGCCTGTCAAATTTCCTACTAGAGAAATCTGTTGCTGAACTTCAAGATTGTAAAGGAGATGCGCACATCATCGACATTTGATACCCCACTGCTCGCTAGATGTGGGTACGTGGGGTAGTGGATGGTAATATGCGGTGGCTAATGAGGTGAAAGGGTTCCTATTCACGGTAATCCGGCTAGATTATCACGATGTGGGTCGACAGCTGCATCCCACCTTAAGAGCACCAAGTTCCGCCATACCAATGGACCTTGCGCATTACCACCTTCCGACACCAACCTCTCACCGCAAAAGTCCATCATCATGCCAAAGGTACTCAACCCAATACTTCCAGGTTTCAATCCGGATCCATCGATCCTGCGAGTTGGAGATGACTACTACATTGCTACCTCGACGTTCGAGTGGTATCCCGGGGTACAAATCCACCATTCCAAAGACTTGGCGAACTGGGACCTTGTCATCAGACCTCTGAATCGCAAAAGCCAACTCGACATGCGGGGCAACCCCGACAGCGGCGGTGTTTGGGCCCCATGCTTGACGCACGACGGCGAGAAGTTTTGGCTTGTATACACTGATGTAAAGCGCAAAGATGGATCGTTCAAAGATACGCCAAACTACATCGTGACGGCACCAAACATTGACGGTCCGTGGTCGGATCCGGTTTACATCAACTCGTCTGGCTTCGATCCATCACTATTTCATGATGACGATGGGAGAAAGTGGTTTGTTAATATGCTTCAAGATCATCGAAGACGTCCGAGATCATTCGCTGGTATCAGGCTACAGGAGTACGACCCTAAACAGGAGAAACTTGTAGGTCCTACAAAGACCATATTCTATGGTACTGAACTGGATCTCGTTGAAGGACCTCATCTTTATAAGCGCAATGGCTACTACTACCTTTTGACCGCCGAGGGTGGAACAGGCTACGGTCATGCCGTCACATTAGTACGATCCCGCGATATCTGGGGCCCATACGAAGAACATCCACAGAAACATATTCTCAGCTCAAAAGACCACCCACATGCCGCACTTCAACGTGCAGGTCATGGTGACATTGTAGACACTCCAGATGGGAAGACCTACCTCGTTCATCTCACTGGCCGTCCTACGACCCAATCCCGTCGTTGCGTTCTCGGTCGGGAGACTGCTATCCAAGAAGCGTACTGGGATACAGATGACTGGCTCTATATCAAGAACGGGCCTGTTCCATCCCTCTACGTAGACCTGCCCGCAGCTCGAGACGACTCGAATTACTGGGCTGAACAACGCTACGAATTCGACGCCTCTACCGGTCTACACAAAGACTTCCAATGGCTGCGAACTCCAGAGCCGGAGCGAATCTTCAAGATTACTGAAAAGAAAACGCTACAACTCACTGGCCGTGAAGGGATTGGGAGTTGGTTCGAACAAGCGCTTGTTGCAAGGCGACAAACCCATTTCTCCTACGACGCTGAGACTGTCGTTGACTTCTCTCCGGTCGACGAACGGCAGTTTGCCGGGCTTGTGGCATACTACTGTCGATACAACTTCTTTTATCTCACTGTCACCGCGCACGCGGATGGGAAACGCGAACTCCTCATCTTGTCATCCGAGGCGTCGTGGCCAGATGGAAAGTTCAAGGAGCCGCTCGCTGATCCTGTGCCTATTCCACAAGAAGGCAAAGTTCGACTCGCACTCGAAATCCGGGGTAAGGAATTGCAATTCTTTTATGCATTGGTGGGTGAAGGCGACGAAGAGTTAAAGAAGATTGGCCCTGTGTATGACGCGAGTATACTGTCAGATGAGTGTGGTGGTCATCAGTTGCATGGCAGTTTCACTGGTGCATTTGTGGGTGTTGCTGCTAGTGATCTGGATGAGTTGGAGAGCAAGGCAGAGTTTGAGTATTTGGTGTATCGGCCGGTCAGGTTTGAAACCGATCGGTATGAGATCTAAAGGACAGACCATGCTAGCGTAAGAAGGTGAACCTCCGGCATTCGAGACAAACGATGCAATGTGAGTATTGAAGCAAAAGTATGTTGAAGTAGTTATGGTAGATCTTTTCATATTAGGTCTCAGACATTAACGCAGTCACGCCATCCCCTGCGTTGGATACAAAACCACGGCTTCTGCACGATTTTCCACTTGACATTGTTCTCTCTTCCAGACTTGTCATACGCACGCGGCTGCAAGAATCGTAGCACATGACTTTACACCTTACCGCTTCCTGCGATTATCGAATCTCAACTGGACATACTTCGTATCGTAACCCCAAATCGCCCAAGACAATCCATTCCCGTTCATACATCCCAAACATATTGTGCCCAGCAGATTCGACTTTTCCAACAAAGTTCACAGCGTACTTCTCCGCCAAACCCGATGTACGACTTCGTAATGCTAAGAATTCCGGCTCTGTATGTAAAACCCTACAGTATACAATAGGGAGTATTATGTCGATCTCTGTGGAGCCCGCTTTGGCCCGATGGGGAACGGTCGACACCACCTGAGGCACATTTACGGCACAGCATGAACCTTAATACCTTGAAAGTCAGATGGCAATCGCGGCTGAGGCATTCTTTGCCTTGGATTATCGTGCCGCGGCTGTGGAAATTTTCTTGGGTTGCTGTTAGATGTAAGGTTTGAAGCTTGCCGCGTTTCAGACGCGTTTTCGCGACACAACACCCTCGACTCTCGATATTCCTACAAAGCTTTTTTGTCTTCAATCCAATGAATGGCACATTCCTTGTGATGATCTATTGGCAGCGTCGAAGGAATTCGTGTTCATAACATAGCAGGTGAGAAGTTCTCCGTAATGTGTGAGAATGTGGTACGTATGTCCGAGATTTCGAGGCGTCGAAGTTGTACGTATTGCACCGCCGCCTTAATCACACTACACAAACCCACGATCTCAGCCACATTGCTTTTTGCCGACTCCACACCGAGTAAAATCCATCGATCGGCCGTACTAGCAGCTGTCAGATCCTGTCTTTGTATCAAGCTCGGACAAGGGACCCCCTGATGCCTCAAAACGGTTTCAGCCGTGACTCCGCGAAATCTTGGGCCAACTCACCCATCAACATCAAAAGCTCGCGTTCAGCACTGCGTGACTGCTTCAGAACAACCTCAGATTTGTCTGAATACAACGCCGCTTGCTCTTGCAACGAGTCGGGCTCTAGCTGCACACTACCCTTATTTTTAATACGTTTATCCCCCATCTTAAGATACCCACTCCGATACGAACTATCATTTCGAGTTTGCATTGACATCGTCGTGATCGCCCTATCTGGCATTGAGAAGAGCTCGATCTGCGACAGCAATCTTAGCGGGACCATACGCGTCCGTTACCCCCTCGAAAAGGAGTAGTTCGTACCGCCACAAGTTCTTTGGCACTTGGATCAACTTCATCTCTTCACTTCATCAACCTCACTCCCCCCACTCAGGAAATGTGGACTTCTAACCGCGCTCCTCCCCGACCTCAACGTACTCCCTCAGTTCACAGTATTGCCTCCGTCTACTCTAATAGTAGTCGACCTAGCTCAATGATCTCGCCCCAACTTGTTCGACAGCCTTCTCGCTCTGGGGGTTACGACTCCGACCGTTCATCTGACACCGCTGCTGAAGAGGACAGCATGCCTCCCATGTGGCAAAGTCAGCGGCAACAATCAGGCTCAGCGGTGAGCCGAATCAGCCAAAAAAGTAGTGGACCTCCACCGTCGATACCCCCACCTTTAAGGCCTCAATCACAGCAACAACCGATGACTCAGTTCGACATGGGCCTTGTCAAGAGGGCATCGAATGAAGATCTACCAGCACCTGCTCTGGCAAAATCTGCGGCCACGACACATTTCAACCTCGGCTTCGTTGAGATTCCACCAGGTGAGGACGTGGTGTACAAAGACCCACCAGAACTCTACAAAGAGAGCGACTCGTCAGCAACAACACTCCACGGCGGTGACGATCACGACTATGACCTCCCCGAGAAGACCCCAACCAGGCATACCTACGCACGCGGGACCGACTCTTCCCATGTGCCTGGACCCCTGGAGTCCCAACTCGCCGCCCTCATGTCCAAGATTGTCTTTATGGAACAAAAGAACCCTGTCGTCTCCGTGACACCAGAAGACTACGCCGAAATGTCCGCCCGTCTCAAACAGCTTGAAGCCGAGAAGAAGCAATGGACCAAACGCCATGAAGCTATCTGGGCGCTACGTGACGAAGATGTGGAGAACAACATCAAGATCCGTGGCTACCTTGCAAAAGCACGTCGGGACCTTGAAGCCATGACCAAACTCCGGAACGAGGATCTCGCCAACGTACAAGCTGTCAGGGTAAAATTGGCCGAGGCTACAAGGCAATTAGAAAGACAGGGCGGTGCAGCATCCGCATCGACTGGTCGACAGAGTCCAAGCCGAGGACGACCAGGAAGCATGTTCATGGAGAGGAGGAACACTGCTGATCTTTTTGCCGCCGCACAGGCAGCTGCGTTTCAACAGCGGGCACTCGAGCTGGAGAAGCGAAATACAGACCTCACCTCGCAGATCGAGACGCTAAAGGGTGGCGTCAACATCGACGACCTGAACCGTGTAACGGCACATCAGGCGTGGAGAGAAACTGTTGAAAAACTCGAGCAGAAGCTCAAGTCTCGCGATGCTGAGATTCTGCGGTTACGCGGTGGGGGCGTTGTTATTACAACTGCGCCTCCTGTGTCAATGCCGGCGGGGGGCTCGGGAATGGATTTCCAGCGCGTCGAAATGCTGCACGAGGAGCATGCAGCTTACCGGGAGAGGATGGGGGGGAAGTTACAGGCGCTGCGCAGCGAGAAGGAGTCACTTCAGAGAGAGTTGCATCGCAAGGAGGACGAGTGTCATGGGTTGGAAGTGCGGGTGCAGAGTTTACAGAGGAGAGTGGGGGTGTAGATGGGCAAGAAAGAGTGCAAGGGAGGCGAGGTTTGGGTTTGGGGTTGGGGTTGGAGGATCAATGGATGAGGTTAGGTGGGAAGAAAAGTCGTGAGAGGTTGAAAGACTTCGAGTGGCTATAAGGTTCAGATTGATGAGTATTGTTGAGAATCGTGTTTGGCGTGGCGTCTTGGGTATATTGGCTACTTTATAAGGCGGTATTGGGATTTGATATCCCTCACTGGGTTAAGTTGTATTACCGATTTCTAGTGTTAAATGGACTGGAAGCTTTGAAATGCTTCCTTTCTTCCTTCATTCGAGTATCTGATCATGCTGGAAGATTCTACGTGTGCATGAACGTAAATCACTACGATGTTTCTTCGCTCAAAGGTTTACTCGATATGCTGTGATGATTGGTCTGCAAAGCATCGCAGAATCGAACTACGCTGTCTTCCACAGCAGATGACGCGGGACGAATGCATCTTTCAAGGCCATTACTTGGAGGGTGTGTTATCCAATCACAACAAAATGATGAAATGAACTGACGAAGATGGACAGCTTTTGGTGAGATTCAACGAGCACCCCCAAAAGTTATCATGAGTAGTGAAAAAGGGGAAATTTCAACAGTCTTCGCAGATACTGATGGGCATATCCTGATAAATTGGGTACAGCGAATCATAACAATGGGTTAATATCTGAGTAAGATCTCAGAAAGTTGGCTTAATAAAACACTCTCGGGTGTTTTGGAAAATACCTGGTGCTTTAGTCAAGCATACTTTTAGGCTTTAGCAAAGTTGACATATCCTGGAGAAAGATATATTTCTTCAAGACACAAGGATATTTGCAGCACCTATTAGTCAAGCCCATGAGCCTCATTTTACAGTTTAATTGCTTTCACTGTGACTGCGAAGCATATAGGAGCTCAAAAGATGAGCGGAATAGATTCACTTGCCAAAGTGCACAGATAATGAATGTTTCTAATAGCTCTCCTGATGATGGACAGTATCCTAATGAGCTAAACACTCTTAAAGAGAGATGATCATTCCTTTCCCTCAAAGAAACAAGTGGAGATTCCAAATCCCATAATGCTTTACCAAATGCCTCCGGTGGCTCTGACAGACAGAGCCCTTCTCAAATTATAGTCCCCGATTTGTGGAGTGAGGATCATCAATTGCCCAGAAGCATGGTCAACCGAAAAGAAGACTCATTTGGTGTAAACCCCATAGCTATAGATCAGGAGAGTCTCAATCTCCCTAATAGCAAACTTCCCAAGAGTATTCACAACTACTCTTCAGATCCAAAGTATTCTGGATCATCAATAGAGTCGTCGTCACTTAACTCAAACCCTTCGTCATGGATTTCAGAGCCATCCTCCTCTTTGATGGCCTTTTGGATGACGTAGATGTTGTATGAACATTTTTGGAATTGGGAGAATTCCTAGTTTCAAATGGACCAAGGACAACCAGCTGTCTCGAAGGGTGCTGCTGCGCTTCATGCCGAGCATCAGTCGGGAAACATTGCCTTCAGCTTCTCTATCCCATTCTGAAAAGGGATTTTCGCCTCTGCAAGCTGAGCTTTCATATTGATGACCTCTGGACGCTCTGAGTCGGAATCCAGGACAAAATCTTGGAGTTTGGTAGTGAAGTCAGAAAGCTCGCTGGTGACAGCAGTCGAGAAAACCTCAAGTTCCTCTCCAAATCTTTTCTTCATCTTATTCATAGCTGAGGTACGATATCGGTACGAAAAGCTTTGAGCTCTTCGGGCCGTACCGAGTATTCCTTTTTGCATAGCCATCACCTGTCGCTTGTGTAGCCTTGATCTTCGTGGAACAGCCTCCGCAGCTTCATACGTGTCGCGCTCCTGGGTGGCGATCATACAGCCAATATATTCCTCAGTCGTAATGTCTATGTATACTTGCTCGACAATTGCCTTCAGATCTTGCGGCAAACAAAAGATCAGATCAGCTATGATGACGTCGTTCTTCAGCCATTCAGAGTCGATCCTTTCTTTGAGAACTGCTTCACAGGTTGACTGATTGATGATGGCTGTAAGTCGATTCCCAAACTTGATGTAGCCAGTATGAAGTGACACCTCAAGGCCGTTTACCGACTGCAAAATCCGATCTTTCCAAGCTTCCACCAAGCCTCTTCCCTCTTGCGGATCTATAATCTCGAGCAGTTCGCGGTTCCAGTTGATTTCTTTACCCTTGAACTTGCGGGATCGGCTTTGCATTGTGATACCGTGCTCTCTCACGGGCATATCGTAGGTATTCCAGGGGAATTTGGCCCATTCCTTGAGAACAGAACCTACTTTTTTATCGATATTTACTTTACGGCTGGTCGACCAGATACGTGGTACGAGATCTTCCAGTAATCTAGTTATTTGCTTAGAAAGACGTTCCTGAAATTCTTGCATCACTTGGCTCGTGATCGTGCGTAGCTGTTCGAATTGAGGTTCATCGTAATGCTTATAGATGATACGGTCGATCTTATCCACAAGGCCCGGGAGTGTACGGAAAATGAGGTTCTTGTAGTTCTGATAATATCGCTTCTCCGGCACATGAAGCAGATGTCACATGACTGCAGGGATTCCGGTCATTGTGGGAGACAATTTCGGATCTTCCGAGCGGTACGGATCCTTCCAGGTCTGATATTCGCGTGGCGCGATGCCAAAGACGTTCATCGAATGTCCATTAGGAACTTGTTCCTTCAAACCTTCTGCTGCTGAATCGATTTTGTCCTGAATGAGCGAACTTCGAGCCAGGTTATAAAGATAACCGTCATAAGCGTAGGCAGAGTCGCTGTTCCTCCTCGTGTTTGGGTCTTCTTTGATCCAATCATCCAATCCACCATATTTCGAAGCGATACCAGCACATTGGGAGTTGGGATTTTCGTTGAGTGCATCAAGTGTATCCTTATTTAAACCTCAACTTCCTGTTCCAGTCAGCAAGTGCAGCAGCCTGGAATGCGATACTACTTACATCTACAGGACACAAGCCTACGATTGTGTTTGTTTCACCATGAGCCTTTACTGACTGTCGTATCCATTTGAGCACGGGAGAGTTTGTGAGTAAGCGTTTGTACGGTGCCATGATCAGGGCTACGTCAGCTTTGCGATGGCGGAGGTTTGCAGCTACCGTGCGGGTCTGGTTGGTATCTTCGAAACCTGATCAAAATGAACGTTAGTCAGGCCGGCTTTTGGGATATGCAGATCTTACCAGGTGCATCCATCAGGATGAGGCCATACTTGAGAATATCCGCATTAACTGCGATCTCAAAGATATCTACAAGCGGGAAAATCTCCGCTATTTTTTCCAGCTCATGAAGCAGGTCTTTAGTTGAAGCATTTTTCAATATCAAAACTCCGTCCTCGTCTGCCCCCGCCTCCCTAATACGTTCTTCTGCTTTCTCGGACAATGCCTCAATGAAGATGCCGTTCCTGATATTCTCAAGGGTCAGGAGTCGCTGGAGCTCTTCCTTTGCAGCAGGATCGTTCTTTGTCTTGAAGCAAATTTCGTAATGCTCCCGAGCTGTTTCCACGTAATTCAGAAGATCTTTCTCTTTCGGTAACTCCGCCTTGTCGTCATCTCCTTCACTATCTCCCCTTAGGGGTTCCATGTCTTCTTCAGTGCGCCTAACATGTTCCATATTGATTTCTCGTCGGGCTTCAGCACTCTGGAAGTAGACTCGAATATCGATGTGTTCTGCATCTTTTGCATTTGACTTGTGCACATATCGAACGGGGAATTGAGTACAAGCATGAGAGTCGCCCGATACAGTCGCAAGATTGCGCTCTAAGAGAGCATTGATCAACGTGCTCTTACCGATACCTTGTTCACCCGGAAATGTGACGGTTATCGGTTTGATCGGAACGCCGTCTCACAACCTCCTGAGCTGATCGATAAGATCGACTACTTCCTGCATCGCTACATCGACTGCACCTATTGAACGTATCATGGCATCGCAAACCTTTGCAACCTTTGCTATGACGGAGTCTAAGTCATATTGCACAGGCTTCTTCTCGATTTCACCGTATTTGTAGATGTTCTTTGGCTGTTTTTGTCTTTCAATCTGAGATAAGCAGCCAACGCTCGGTATGTTTTGTCGGACAGGGTTTTGAGCTAGGAAATCATCTATGGACAGAACTGGCTCGTAGATTGCCATGGTGCGCTTAAGAACTGTCAGCAACGCCCCTAGAGCTAAAGGCAAGGATCTTACAAGATTGAATAGAGTTAATCTGCACGGCAACGATTAGTCGATAATATGGAAGATGCTTGGTCGATAGTATGGCAGATTCTCTTTGTAGGAGAAGTGAGGGAAGAAAAGTCTTGACGGTGCCTAACTTTTCGGGATGTTCATCCGAGGAGAGTCTGTTGTTCTGTCCTCACTCTCGCTGTTCGTCCAGCCAGAGTCACATAGCAACGACCATCGTCCCAGAGAAAGCGTCAGAACTTCGTAAATAGTGTGTCGAGTGTTTGGGGCAGAAGAAGAGGGGTGGAGGTTACGAGTCAAGAGAGGTGAGGCTGGTAGATGAGTACGGCACACCAGCGACAGTCGCTACGTCAAGTGAGAGAAATTAGCAGACAACAAACGAAATCGCAGCCATTTGATCCAATCCTGACCCAGTCTCCAAGGACTCCAAGGTAAGTGATATTTGCTTAAAAATCTCAATGTCAACGCTGTGGCATATCTCCTCGGATAACATGTCTTAATGTTGGTCAGAGTCATCTTCAGCGGGTGTAGTATCTGTCAATACCATCCGAGCAACTCATATATGATGATCCGAGAGTGTTGAAAGAGATAAGAGGTTCCACAACCGTTAGGAACACAACTGTCAGGAACCTTGTGGATCTGGCACCTGCGGGGCTAGATCATATGATTCTATGTATTTAGTCTCGATCCGAAACGTTACTGGTTCTGCAGTAATTCGTCTCTTGTTCTCTACTTAGGCCTGAATGATATTCTTTGGATCTTTATCTATTTCTCACGTTGCTATTGTGACCACTCTTGACAACAACGCACTGCCGAACAGTTACTATTACAAAGGCTAGGCAATAGGCATTTATATATTCAACGTGCAATCCGTCATCCGGTAACTGAGCCATACGAATCGTGACTAGCAAGTCAACTGAACCAAACAACATTCCATATCACGTGATCTATCCATCATAGCTACCCGGCTAGTAACCAACACCAACATACAAATCCATCCGAGTTTGGAACCGATCAGAAACTCCCTTGGAAACTTGTATAGTTTTCCCAACTATACGTACGTACACGAATCCCAGCCTCATCCAAACAAAAAAGCTCTCCAACTCACGAATCTTCCAATCCCTGAAACAACTCCACATCCCACCCTTTACTCGGATTATTAAACCTCACAGGCTCCTCTCCAATCAGATCGAGAAGCTCCAAATCCGGCTTCCCCAGGCCACATTTCAAAGCTCCCAGATTCTCTTTGATGTACCCCTCGTGTTTGCTCTTGGGAATCACACTTGTTCCCCTGCTGACTCCCCACGCAAGCACTACCTGCGCAGGCGTGCAATGCCTCTTCTTCGCGATCTGAATGACGACTTCGTTTTCGAGTAATAAAGGAGCTTTGTTTTGAGTGGTGATGGTTCGGCGCGAGTGATCGCCGTAGGTGGGATTCATGTTGCCTAGTGGGGAGTATGCAGTGATGGAGATGCCGTGTTTCTGATGCTGACGGATCCAGTTTGTTTGTGGGAGGTAGGGATGGAGTTCCATCTGATGGACTGCAGGCTTGACGGCGGTGTTGCGAATTAGGTCTTGGAGTTCCATAGGTGCAAAGTTGCACACGCCGATGTGGCGGACGCGGCCTGTGTCGAGCAGTTTGATCATGGCTTGCCATGTGCTGTAGTAGTCAAAGCGGTAGCCCTCCTCTTTGGGACCCTTGCCAACGGGCCAGTGCATGAGGTAGAGGTCGAGATAGTCAAGACCAAGGTCCCTGAGGGTTTGGTTCAGGCCTGCTTCTACTTGGTCAGGATCATGGCTACGGAAAGTCAGCTTTTGTTGGGAAGGGATCAATAGCAAATGAGAGTCGTACTGGTCGTTCCACAGCTTGCTGGTTACCCATATGTCTTCCCGTTTCAATCCAGCCTGTTCCAAGCCTTTGGAGATCCCCTTGCCAACTTCCTTCTCGTTCCCGTACGCGGCTGCACAGTCAACCTGTCGGTATCCCGCTTCGATAGCGATTGCCACTGCGTTCGTGGTGTTCTCGGGTGATTCCTTCAAGTTCCATGTTCCAAACCCGATCAATGGCTGTGCAATGCCTTGAGGAGCAAGGTTGACTGGTTGTTGCTTGTTACGACATTGGCATAGACCAGCCAAAACCGACGCGACCAAGAGTGAACGCATTGTGGGAAAATGAGATGGAGATGAGAGAGGGCGAATTATGCTCCAAATGAGATGGAACACGTCTGAGCATCATGACGTTGTCTGTATGGACGCGGGGTGCATATGCACGGACGCTCGGGACTGTGGGGTTCCAGTTTCTCCTGGATGGCTGTGCCGCCTGGTAATTATTGTTATTGTATCTATTGTCATTTGGGAAAGACATCAGAAACATGAAGGTCTCAGGGACTTGCTCGCATATTATGATGTTCAAACCGGCCTAGCTTTTTCGTCATGCGCAAAGACATGTCTTGTACCTTGTCCAAAAACGGAAAGGAAGTGCAGATTGGTGCACGAGCAGTTGGTCGAAAGACTATCTGCAGTAGATACATATGTACAATACTAGTGTTGTAGTTACAAAGTTCATTAGTAGCATGGACATGACTGAATGGGCCAGGCGATCGGGTTGCAAGCATCTGCAAGGCCCAGAGAGTACGAAGTACGGAGTACATACGTACGCATCAGCGGAGCACGGCTCTGAGGCTGGCTTACCACGTATTGCAGTGCATCTCGGCGAGGTTGTTGCATCTGTGTCGTATCCGCAAACCCTTCTAAACTGTGCCTATTCGCTACAGCGAGTCGGTTGTCTGCGACATTGGAAATTCCATATTTTGATATAGTTCCCCAGAGCGGCGAACGGCTTATGCTCCGGTTGGAATAGTGTGGACAGAGCATTGTGATAGTCTTGCGCCAACGACATTTTGCACAACGTTGGTGACGGCGGCAAAGCAAATGACAGGCTCGGCCAAGTTTGATAGTTGACTTGCAATGGGTGCTGTGGGTAACTGGTCTCCGCATATTATGTAGATCGGGCAACAATCGCCCTTAGTTTTGTCCCTGTTTTGGGCCTGCTTCTGTTGGATTTGTGGCGCATTAAATTAAGACGGGAGTTGACTGGGAGATGGATGGATGACGGCCTGACGATTGCATCTGTTTTGCTAAGCACATGGCAACCGGGGTTTGGAGCTGGGCATCTTCAGCATTATCCTCGTAGGGTAGTAGGCGATTTTGAAAGAGTGTGTTGGTTGTCTCATTATACTGTGTATTTCGTACGTGGTGGTAAGACGTGCAATGGGTGCTCGTACATAGCACCATAACTACTACATAGTACAGGCATGGGTCTGGCCGGCACAGTCACGAAAACGCGGTGCTTGTGGCTTATTTGCGCATACATGGTTAATTCTGGATGTACTCAGTAGTACATGCGACAGTGTCAATTGATGTGTACGTACGGAGTACATGCTAGAGAGTGTGTCAAGCGACGGGCGGGGGGAGCAACAGGAAGGCAATACATCCCGACCCATCACCAGCCACCAACTCTTTGCTAGTAGATCTAACTATCGCATCACAGCATTTGAACCATCACACACATCCTTCACCCTGTTCACTGTCTGTGCCTCACACCACCTACATACATGTTCGTATGTAGATACATAACGGCATAGTCATCTTAAGGTTTGCTGAGCCTTTCTCCTGTTGATGTGATGATGTGGCCGGCCGCCAACACATATGCTCAAGATACATAGATATCCACTCCATAGGATCTCGCTACGTTATGTATGCGTTGCCGACCCCAAGGCCGCTAGCCTATCTTGAACAAGACTCGTGTGATGGTGATGGTGATGGGTTGGCTGCCGTAGGTGTAAGTGTAAGCTGCCTAGTAAATCAGCCGCTGTTGTCCTACCACTGGACGGGGACTTCTGTGTCGCCTTACCCCATCCGCTGTCTGATACTCGTATCTAACGCGGTGCCAACCCTGTACTGAACTGGCCGCCCGTAGAATGGCTCAACAAGTGGCCTCAGGGTTTAGCGAGGGGATCGAATGTCCCGGTTTTGAAGGATTCCCACTAGTGCTCTTCAGGTTGTAAAAGCTCAATCTTCCCCAGGCTCCCACCCTTCATCGCAGAGCTTTATCTATCCTCCTTTCCCGTGGACTCGGGTCATGCTGCATGCCGCACGGATGACAGCCACCAACGCTGAGCAGGTAGATCCCAAGGCCCTGTCCATTTGACTCTGGACCCGCGCCTCTTTCTCACACACAACAACCTCCCACTCTCTCGCCTTCTCCAACATTCATCTACCGCCAAAGTTGGCCATGTTCATCGTGTGTCCAGAGCGGCATCATATCCAGGGACCCTCACAACAACTCCAAAGAATGCGCAATTCCCATCAGTAGCCATGGCGGGCATGAGCGGTGAAGCCAACCACTTCCGTGGCGAGTGGAACTTCAACACTCTCGCCGTAACTATCTGCTCGGCCCTGGCTCTATACAATGCCCTGGAACTCGAACTGCTCGTTCTCACCACCTTCTCACGCTACCGCGGACTCTACTTCTGGTCACTCACGTTTGCCAGTCTTGGCATAATACCCTACGTCTTTGGTTTCCTCGTGGAGTACTTTGGATGGAATCACCTTGCTCTTGGCATCGCCATAGACACGGTGGGCTGGATACTCATGGTTACCGGTCAGGCCTTTGTCTTATACAGTCGACTTTGGATCGTTTTTGGCGGTGGCTACAAGAGACTTCTACGCTTTGTCAAGTGGATGATTGTTGCCAACGCTCTTGTGCTCCACGGCACAACAGCAGGTATGTGCCACCGCTCTGCAAACAAAAAAACATGTACTCACTGACTCCGCAGTGGTCGTTTACGGGTCTCATTTCACAGAAGGCGATACACGAAAACGATTTGGAAACGCCTACAACGTCGTAGAGCGCATCCAAATGTGTATCTTCTGCTTTCAAGAACTCCTACTCAGCGGCCTCTATATCTGGCGAGCCCTTGACATTCTAAAAAATGCCCGCCGTGAACGCCCGCGAAGTCTAATGTGGCAACTCTTCTCCATCAACATCATCATAATCTTCCTCGACGTCAGCCTCCTCGCAGTCGAATTCTCAAGCCAGCACGTCCTCCAACAGACGTTAAAAGGCGTAACCTACAGCATAAAGCTAAAGCTCGAACTCTCCATCCTCAACAAGCTCATCGAGCTCTCGCAATCCAATGCCCGCGTAAACGAATCGACCTTCGGCCCAACAAATGAATTCCTAGTAAGTAAAGCCGATGGCGGATTCGAGTGCATGGGAGATGTCATTGTTGACGATGATTATCAAGGATCCAACAAAGACCGTATGGGATATAACACGCTTCACCCCAGGCTTCACCACCAGCACGCACCTCTCCCACCCAAGATGGATGAGCGACCTCGAAAAGTCGGGCATCCGCCGCGCCGAACAAACCTACTCTCCCACCGACAAGAACTTTGTCCAGACCCGACGGGCCAGCGCCATTGCACCAGACGATATGCGATACTTTTCCGACGAAATAGAACCCATCAGCAACGACCCGCGCAATCTCGCGAGAGAAAGAAGAGGCTCGGCTACGGATTTGCTCTACGCCGATGCTATGCGAAAGCTGTCAACGTCCCGTTAAGGAGCGAATGAAGATCGACTATTGTTCACCTTGGCGTCAACCCACCGACCCACCCACCCACGTGCCACCCTATATTGTACAAATTGTATAGTCTTCACTATTCAGTCCGGTCCAGTGGCAATGGGTGAATGGCATCTAGAAAGCAAAGTAGTCAGGATTTAATGTCGGTTGGATAGAGAAAGATTGGCGCAGAACCTTCCTTCTTCCATGGGCATTCACGTAGAGTCCAGCAGGCATGGGCTCGTCATTATAACGTCTAACGAATTTCCTCTATCCACGCGCACAATGATACCCCCATTTCGAAGCTTTAGGTACATTCAAGAAATGCAAATGTCTAATTGTTCAATGATAAATGATAGCAAGATGTTCTATATATTGTCACGTGACTACTACTTGCCTATACCCAGCCGCTCGTTTTGGTGGAGGTCCAATGCTTATGTAATGGTTAATGGTAACGTTGGTGGCAAAAGTGAACCAAGAGAACTGCATGTTTGGATTGTAGAAGTGCCATGAGTGCTAGAGATCAATAGTATAATAACATACTTTCCCCTCGTAGCAAGGCAGCCACGTGTGTCCAAATTCTCCAAATCACGTAGAAGTAAAAGTGCCAAAATGATGTTGAACAATTAATTCATTTATTAATTTATGGAATTCATAGTACAATCATGCCCTAAAATTTGTAATCCTTATGGGAAACACAATTAAGACCCAAATGGCAGATTTCAACATCATACCGGGGTATCATCATCGTTCGTATGTCATTCGTCAATGGGTGCTTAGACACCAGAGGTCTTGTTGCCACCGTACGTCTTTGAGCCGTCAAGGTCTGAGTCCACACGTGGGTCCGCTTTGTTAAGCAAGTTGCTCTTGTGAGGACCAGCGGTGTCCGGGGCGGGTCCTGGTCCACTGCCGTGAAGGCCAGTGCCAGTGGTGTGCGTGGTGTGAGTGTTGTGCGTGTTTCCGGAATGAGCACCAGTTCCTCCAAGACCTGTTGTACCATGCGTGTTGCCTCCAGTCAAGCCCGAAGTTCCGTGCGTGTTGCCTCCAGTCAAGCCCGAAGTTCCGTGCGTGTTGCCTCCAGTCAAGCCCGAAGTTCCGTGCGTGTTGCCTCCAGTCAAGCCTGAGGTACCGTGTGTGTTACCGCCAGTCAAGCCTGAGGTACCGTGTGTGTTACCGCCAGTCAGACCAGAAGTACCATGCGTGTTACCGCCAGTCAGACCAGAAGTACCGTGCGTGTTACCGCCCGTTAGACCTGTAGTTCCGTGCGTATTGCCACCAGTCAGGCCTGAAGTACCATGCGTGTTGTGGGTGTTGCCGGTAAGACCGCCTCCAACACCAGCGCCATGGGTGTTTCCACCAGTCAAACCACTGCTACCGTGGCTAGTTCCGCCAGTCAACCCGCTACCACCATGAGCAGTTCCTCCTGTCAAGCCACTGCTGTGGGTGTTGCCAACACCACCGACTGTACCAGTGTGTTGTGCGGCGCCAGTGTTTCCATAAGCACCATGGTCTACAGATCGTTAGTGTGTGGAAGAGTGCATATAGTGATGGGAAGCTAAGCTTACTGTCCGAATCCACGCGAGGATCGACCTGGTTTGCAAGACGGCTGTTGTGGGGGCCGGTAGGGTCAGATCCAGGGTTTCCAGACAAGCCAGCATTTGGGTGTCCACCTGTACCGGAGGTGTTTCCGATTCCACCAACGCGGTCCGAGTCCACGCGGGGGTCAATCTGGTTTCCCACACGATTGTTGTGGGGGCCAGTAGCATCGCCGCTGTAGCCGGTTCCGCCAACTGATTTCATGTTGCCGACACCGCCGGGAATATCAGAGTCCACCCTGGGATCAGCCTTGTTTGCCAAGTGAGAGCCGTGGGGTCCAGATGGATCTCCATGATGCTGACCAGTTGTATGACCAGTGCCTGTGTGTGTACCTAGAGGGAAAGATTAGTATGTCGATGTAGATGAGGGGGGGGTTAGTAGAAAGTTTCTTTTACATACCGGTTGTGTGTGTTCCGGTCGGGTGAGTTCCAGTGGTGCCAGTGTGAGTGGTGCCAGTGTGAGTGGTACCAGAGTGAGTACCTTGAAGCGAAAGTTAGCATGTTGAAGTAGAGGAGTGGCAGACTGGGCCTCGTTCAAACATACCAGTAGTGCCGTGGGTGCCCGTGGTACCAGAATGCGTGGTGTCCTTGTCCTTGTGCATCACATTCTCGACCTTTGCCTTGACCTTGTCGATTACGCCGGACATGTTGGATGTTTTGTGAGTTGATGGAAGAGGTGGAGTTAGTTGGTGGTAGTTGAGTGTAGAAAGAAGACTTGATGGGAGAGTATAGAGGTTGGAGGGGGTTGTAGTTGTTGTTGTTGTTGTAGTTGTTGGTGAGAGCAGGAACGGTAGGCAGCAAGGCCTTTCTTATATATTGGCAAGTGCAAGGCGATTGCTACTCTACGTCATAACAATCAAAGGTTCAACAGGTCTTCCCACTTCGACGACTGACGACTGGCGACTGCTGACTGACGAGGTAAAACAGGTGCTCGCTGCTTTACGCCGCTTTGTCGTCATCGCTATTGCGTATTATGCACATCAATTGATGGGACCGAGCCCAGCCCAACATGGTCATCGTTATAAGAAACCCGCTTTGTGTGGGAAGGACATCACGCACCTTGAAGATGCAGGCTGGGTTGAAGCGGCCCCGACGCCATACATGCAGCCCTCAGCCGCCAACGGGAGCTTCTTCTGACACATGTGGCTAGTCAATGCCTCCAAACAGCCGACTAGCCATGGACGGTGAATATCGGTCTCCTTAGTTGTGCTGCCTGGAGCGTCATAAATAGCGGGGAGAGCGGGGGGTGGCATCGTGCAGCAGCTGTGGCGGTGAAAACAGGGAAATGCAGGTGGAGGGCTTGGAGGATGATATCAGCTGGAGTCGGTCATCTCGCTTGGACGACGGCTGAGAGGCTCTGGACCACTTTACAAGGCAAGGCGTGCAGAGCTACGAAGTCACGAAGAACAGATGTCGTTTGTATAGACGAGCGCAGACACGCCGAGTAACCAGCTATGACGCAGCCGAACTGTTGTTGCAGAGAACACCACCGAAATGCAGTCAGTGCCCACCATCCCCACCTGTCAGTTCGCAATACACACCAAACCACACTACTTAGGCACTTGGTACTCAAACGTCCTTCCTGACAAGGTGGCGGTGATTAGGATCAAACATGACTAGTTCGTAAGAGGGCGAGTAATGCCAAATGGCAAATGCGATGTTTGTTCATCATGGGGAAAATGGCCGCCAATTGCCCGGTCCTCGGTGATGGCCAAATGACGTATCTATTATACCTAATAAATCGCCAAAGTGGGCCCCACCAACGCCAGTTCCTTGTCACCCAACACCTTGAGAGAGAGTAGTTCTCCACGAGTCACGACTCCACTCCTAGAACGTTGAACAACCGGTCTTTCTTTCATTTCCGTCCATCTATACTGCAGCCATGTCAGACAAGGTCAAGGAAGTTGCCGTGGAGGAGTTCCAGCAGGCCCGCGTTCTCGCCCGTGATGCCGTGCGTTCTGGCGCCTACCTCTACCCAGTCAAGGTACGCATTGCAAGCATTACAACCAGTACAACCATTGCACTTCGGAGAGCTGTGGAGAAGCTTCAAACGTCGATGGAAACCAATCTAATCTTCACCATCAGGGCATCGTCTACTTCGTCACCCACCGCCCACTATGGAAACCGCTCGTCTCCAAGCTCGTCCCTACAGTGTCCCTAGGCCTAGGCGTCACAGCCTTCATGTTCGCCGTGACCTATGTGCCGCAAGCCGCAGTCCTCACTTTGGTAAATGGGCCCCTGGCAATTGTCACCACAATCCTGCTCGTGCTCTCCGAATCCAGCACCATCTTCTCCGTTCTCTCCAAGAACTTCCTCATAGATGACGCCCTCATCGACACCTTTGACGGCACGCTCATGACGCGCAATCTACCCTCTCTCGTGGGCACAGACCGTCAGATCAAGAGCAGCAGCGACCCCATTGCACGCATGGGGAAGATTGCCAGGAAGCCGTTTGAGAGGTTTACGCCCAAGGCGATTATTAGGTACTTTTTGTATCTGCCGCTCAATATGATTCCGGTGGTAGGTACGGTGCTGTTCGTCGTCTTGCAGGGGAAGAAGTTTGGCCCGACAGCCCATGCGAGGTATTTCCAACTCAAGCAGATGAAGAAGAGGGAAAGGGAGGAATTCGTCGCACAAAGGAAAGCCGCTTATACCAGGTGAGCAATCCCTTCTTCTTTACCAACTATACATCACATCTGATCATGACCAGCTTCGGAGTTCCTGCCGTTCTTCTCGAACTCGTCCCCATTGCTGGTATCTTTTTCGCCTTCACCAACACTGTAGGCGCCGCTCTCTGGGCCGCAGACATGGAGCGTAGAAACGCGAGCGGAGAGGATACTACTGCACCGAATCTGCGCAACCAGGCTGAGCTGGCCAAGAAGTCGGAGTAGTGAGGATGCTTTTGCCCTCGCTTTGCTCGATTTCAATGATAATGCTGTGATACATACTAATGATATGCACGTGAGCTAGCTCTCCTTTGTTTGTTCATCATGGTACGAATACAGACTACTCCTTTGCGGGGAAAGAATGCAATGGTTTAACGGGGCCGTGTGTACATTATAGACTGGATGGGCGGTACAGATACCCTTGGAAACCGCCATGGGCAAAAGGCAATTTACTCGGATGGTGTTGATGGCGTCATGGTAGGTAAATTATGGTGCATGTACTGGAGAACATGGGGTATGAGGCCAGGGTTTTCCTAGAAGCATTCTTAGCGTACCTATTCTCATACGGAATTCCAATCATTGACATGGCAATCAATTCAGACAACGAAACTGCATTCTGAGATGAGACCGAAGTTGTACATGTATCGATAAGAATCCACCAATTTCAATCAGGCGATATGGTATATTCGTGTATAATCCGATTAACATTCCACCCCAATAAAGTGTTGAAGCATTATAACCGCCCTCTATTTATACCCATGCAAGTTGAAGGCATATAAAAAATATAGTATAGTACAACGAAGCCCCCAATCCCTACACATACAACAACCCCAACAACTCACGCCGACTTCGTCTCCTCAACAGCCTGCGCGCCAACCATCTCATTCCGCTTCGCAGCCCGCTTCTTCAACACGTTCTCGATGAAGGCTTCGCCAGCCTTGTAGCTCGATCGTACGAGGGGCCCGGATGCGCAATACAGGAATCCCATGTCGAGGGCGCGTTGCCGCCATTGCTCGAACACGTCGGGGGTGATGTACTCTGTAACAGCCATATGCCGTTTGGTAGGCCGCATATACTGGCCAAAAGTAACAACATCGACGTTATTCTTTCTCAATTCTGTAAAAGAAGAGAAGAAGAAAAGGTAAAGCGTTAGCCATATTCGACACGTGTTGGGAAGAGGGATAGGAAATATAAGTACCTTTCAAAGCGTGCCAAATCTGATCCTCCGTCTCCCCTAGACCAAGCATAACGCTGGTTTTCGTGATAAGATCCGGCTGCACCTCTTTCGCCACCCGTAAAACCTCCAAGCTCGTCCTAAATGTAGCTCTCCGATCCCGAACATGCGGCGTAAGCGCCTCCACCGTCTCAATATTATGCGCATAAACATCCATCCCACTCCCCGCCACCAACCTCACCATATCCATATCCCCATGAAAATCCCCCGTCAGCGTCTCCACCAACATCCCAGGCGCCTTCTGCTTGATCTTCACCACCGTCTCCGCCCAATGATGGCCCCCTCCGTCCGATAAGTCGTCCCTGTCAACAGCGGTGAGAACAACGTATCCCAATCCCCATCGCTTAAGCGCCTCCGCCGTGTTCTCAGGCTCGTGGGGATCCAGCGGCGGCGGCGCCCGCGACGTTTTAATAGAGCAAAACCGACAGCCTCGCGTACATGTATCCCCCATCAACATGATAGTAGCCGTAGCAGCATTCTTATCACTACCGCCCCAGCACTCAGAAATATTGGGACATTTTGCCTCCTCGCAGACGGTATGCAGATTCAAGCCGCGCAGGTCGTTTTTGATCTTTTTGTAGTTGTCGTTGATGGGGATGGGGGTTTTGAGCCATTCTGGGAGGCGTGTGATTGTGCGTTTGCGGCCTTCGGGGCCGACGGTTGCGGTTTTGATTTCGTAGGCTTGGGAGGGGGGGAGCGGTGCGGTGGAGGGAGAGACAAAGTCCGTGAAGGAGGGGCCGGCGTTGAGTTTGTCGCGGAAGGTGGTGGAGGGGCGTTGGGGGGTGGATCTTGGAGGGGGATCTATTGTGGCGAAGGTCCGGGTGCATTGTGTTCGTGGAGTAGTTGTGGTGGTTCGGAGGCTGCTGGATGAGAGGAGGCGGCGTGATCTTGAGATTGGCGCTGCCATTGTGAGGACGCAGACACGAGTAAGAAAGAAGGGAAAGAAAGAGAGAGAGAGAGAGAGAGAGAGAGAGAGATGTGTTGTTGGGATCAGGGAAGTGAGTGGGTGAGGACCTTGAAATTCCGCGTTTGGCCGTACTTCCCCATAGGTTGAAATCTCCCTCGATGCTCCCCCCGGTCTGGTTGGTTGGTGCTGACTAAGGCATCCGCTTGTTCAAACAGCACAAACACCGGAGAGCCCACTTTAGAGCATCCCTGTATGCGCCGAACGAACGGAGGACAACCACCACGTCGACAATTCCACGCTACCCATACTACACCACCAAGCTCCACGACTGGACGCACCCTCACTTCCCTCGATCCTCGGGCACTAAGTACACATATTCCGACGGCAGCCTGCGCTTGCGTTGCTAGGACTTGGGAAAGCAAAGGCCACGTTGGGCGCAATAAGAGAGGGTCAAATATCTTGGATTGAGCGTGGTCGGGTGTCGGACATATAGACGCTGCACAAATGGACAAGAAACATGAGGATGTTGGCGGGGTTGCGCAAATTGACAAGACATCGGTGTTCCAGGAAGGTATGGCGGCACAATTCTATCTACATGTGCATGGCCGGGAGCTGTGAAGATGTTCGGGAATGCTGACATGGACATGCAGCTCGAGTATTCAGTGCCAGCCCAATCTCGCCGCGGAAATGCAGAGTGGTATGTCGCGCGCAATTGTTACTTGACCGCAACGACTTAAGCTGATGTTATTGGTGTTGGTGGTAGATCTTGACGAAGTTGGCTTTACTGCTCTTCACCGGAGAGAGCTGGGGGAGGCAGGAGGCTACCACTCTCTTCTTTGGCATCTCCAAGCTGTTCCAGAATAAAGATGCTGCTCTTCGCCAGATGGTTTATCTGGTTATCAAGGAGCTTGCTGGCTCTGCCGACGATGTCATTATGGTCACAGCCTCTATAATGAAGGACACCTCGGTCGGGAGCGACGTCGTCTATCGCCCGAATGCCATCCGTGCTCTCTGTCGCGTCATTGATGCCTCCACCGTTCAGGCCATCGAGCGTCTCGTCAAGACCTGCATAGTCGACAAGAACCCGTCGGTCTCCTCCGCCGCACTCGTTTCCTCATACCACCTTCTCCCCGTTGCGAAGGATGTAGTCAGGCGATGGCAGTCAGAAGCCTCAGAGGCGGCCGCGGGCAGCAAGTCTGGAGGTGGATTCTTGGGAGGTTTCGGAGGCAGCTCACAGAATACGTTGCAGGCCAGCACAAACTACATGACGCAGTACCATGCGATTGGACTGCTATATCAGATGAGATCAGGCGACCGTATGAGCTTGGTCAAGATGGTGCAGCAGTACTCGAAACCGGGAGAGGTCAAGAGCCCTGCTGCTACTGTGCTGTTGGTTAGGCTGGCCGCAAAGCTTGCGGAGGAGGATCCAAACCTGCGAAAGGTGGGTACATTCACTGCCTCCCTGAAGATTTGCTAACAGATCGTAGCCTATGATGCAATTGCTCGATGGCTGGTTGCGCCACAAGGCCGAAATGGTCAACTTTGAGGCTGCAAAGGCTATCTGCGATATGCGGGACGTCACCGATTCCGAACTCATTCAGGCCGTCCATGTTCTACAGCTTTTCCTGACTTCGCCTCGCGCTGTGACCAAGTTCGCCGCTTTGAGGATATTGTCTACCATGGCTTCGTTCAAGCCGGACGCCGTCCGATCGTGCAACCAGGACATCGAATCGCTCATTACCAACTCGAACCGTAGTATCGCCACTTTCGCCATCACCACCCTCCTCAAAACAGGCAACGAGTCTTCCGTCGACAGGCTCATGAAGCAGATTACTGGTTTCATGGCTGAGATTACTGATGAGTTCAAGGTTACCATTGTAGAGGCAGTACGCACATTGGCTCTTAAGTTCAAGGCCAAGCAATCTGGATTCCTCTCCTTCCTGAGCGGTATTCTACGTGATGAGGGAGGTTATGAGTTCAAGCGCGCTGTTGTAGAAGCGATCATGGATCTTATTCGGTTCGTACCAGAGGCTAAAGAAGACGCTCTTTCCACTCTATGCGAGTTCATCGAGGATTGCGAGTTCACGAAGCTTGCGGTACGGATCTTGTTTGTGCTCGGTCGGGAAGGACCATCGACACCGCACCCAACCAAGTACATTCGCTACATATACAACCGAGTCGTACTCGAGAACGCTATTGTACGAGCTGCTGCCACCTCCGCTCTGGCCAAGTTTGGTGTTGGACAGCAGAACCCCGAAGTCAAGAAGTCTGTTCACGTACTTCTCACTCGCTGTCTCGATGATGTCGACGACGAAGTCCGAGATCGCGCTGCTTTGAACCTCCGTCTGATGGAGACCGAGGACGACGTTGCTACCAGTTTTGTTCGAAACGATTCCATGTACTCGCTGCCTGTACTTGAGCACCAACTGGCCATGTACGTAAGCTCCGACTCACGGGATACCTTCGAGAGCGCTTTCGACATTTCAAAGGTTCCAAGCGTCTCCCGGGAGCAGGCAGATGCGGCGGATCTTACCAAGAAGACCGAGGGTACCACTCCTACACTCAAAGCCCCGAGTGCCAGCAAGGCGCCTACCAAGACCGGCGCGGATGCGGCCGCTTCGGCAACAGCAGCAGCACAACAGTACGCAGAGGAGCTGCAGAAGATTCCCGCGCTCGCCGCACACGGCCCCGTACTCAAGTCGAGCTCTCCCATCGAGCTCACAGAATCCGAAACCGAATACGTTGTCACTGCCATTAAACACATTTTCAAGGACAATATTGTCTTGCAGTATGATGTCAAGAACACCCTCCCTGACACTGTACTACTAGACGTTGAAATGGTGGTCACGCCCGAAGAGGACGAGGATGTGCAGCTTGAGGAAGAGTTTGTTATTCCTGCACCACAACTCAAGACGAACGAGCCTGGTACTGTGTACGTGTCGTTCAAGCGCCTAGAAACCGAGTCACAGTTTATTGCTTCCTCGTTTACGAATGTGCTCAAGTTCACGAGCAAAGAGATCGATCCCAGCACAAACGAACCAGAAGAAGGCGACGGCTACCCTGACGAATACCAGATCGAAGACTTGGACCTCAACGGTGCAGACTACGTTGTTCCCGCTTACGCGGGTAGTTTCGACAATATTTGGCAGCAGTCGAATAACGACTCGGCGACAGAGACGCTGCAATTGAGCAACATGAAGAGCATAGCAGGTAAGCATTCCTTTCGATCACCCATTCACACGCAGAACACTAACGGAGAAAACAAAAGATGCGACCGAACAACTCATCAAGACGCTCTCTCTCCAACCCCTCGAAGGCACCGATGTTCCTCTCTCCAGCTCTACACATACCCTCAAGCTGTATGGCAAGACTATTACGGGCGGCAAGGTGGCGGGTATGGTCCGGATGGCTTTCAGTGCGAAGACTGGTGTGACGATGAAGATTGAAGCGAGGAGCGAGGAGGAAGGTGTCGCGGCGCTGGTGGTAGGTAGTGTTGCGTAATTCTTTTGTGGGGAATTCTCTGCAAGGGGAAGACAGAGCAAAAAGGATTACCACGAGCAATGAAATGAGAGAAATGATTGATTAGTAGATTTACAGCGAGTCTGTACTGTTTTCTTTATGGCGGCTTGTTCTGCTGATGGATGAATGGATGGATGGATGAGCGAGCTGAGTAGATGGGGGGCGCCGTACTGGCTGTGACGGTGACTGTGGCTGTATTGCGTCGGATGGTAGACATAGTTGGGGGTCAAAGGAAAATGATATATCTCAACTTCGAATTCGGTTTGGTGTGCAGCCTGTGGTGTATCTAGCACGGCGAGGTTTGGGTATATTGCTATTGTTTGCGGTTCGTGCACTTCGCTCGACTTAACTGATACTGCTCCTTTACATACGCGTAGCGAGAGAACTCCATGATAACATCCCCTCACACACACACACACACTCTCTCGTATAGACCTCCCGCGCTACCCACTTACCAACCACCCCCATCCCTATCCCCATCCCTATCCACAGAACGAACACCTTACATCATACAAGCCCCACACTTAGCACTCCCCCCCATCTTCAACGGCGCCCTCCCATCCAACGTCTGCGGCGCCCTCCTCCCCCCTGTATCGCGCCCGCTGTCTGGCCCGTGGTTCCCGCGCCCGTGGTTCCCGCGCCCGTGCATGCGGCCTTGGTAGCTGTCGCGCAGTGGGGGGAGGTGCGCGGGGCGGTTGTACGAGGTTGTTGTGGGGGCACGGTAGGGGGATGCACGGGCAGCGGCCCAGGTGTCGAGGGAGAAGAGGGTGGTTAAGTAGAGGGCTACGAAGGTGAAGAGGGGGGAGGGTTTGGGAGGGGCGGAGGTGGTGGTGGGGGGGATTGTGGAAGTAGTAGGGGGGGATCTGGGGTGCGTCAGGGAGGCTTTTGTTAGAGGGAGAATGGGGAGGTGAATAGTGTTTGGAGTGGGTGTTGGTGTTGGTGTAGTTAGAGGTAGTATGATGTGGGCGGACTTACTTGTCGGTTGACATGATTACTGATTCACGTGTCTACGATGTGGATTTTTGCGCGAACTTGAGACGTGCTGTTTGCTTGGATCATAGAAGGAGAGAAAGACACTGAAAAGAAGGAGAAGACACGATAGTTCGATAACATGCGGATGTCAGATGTCGAGTGGTTGCCTTACGGACGACCGTTTAGGTCTAGCGCCAGCGGGTGTGCCTGGTAAGTAACTAGGAGCAGGGGCGCTGTGACAAAATATACGCTTGAAATTTTCCGAGGCTTTAGAAGTTTATACATCTTCATCCGTCGAGTCTCATCACACCATGTCGGACGTGGGTCTTAGGTCACGAAGCAAGAAGCGCAAGGACGCGCCGGAAGAGCTGGATAAAGTGAGTGAGGCGAGGAAACGGCGTGCGGATGGCGGACGTGGACGTGATGAGCATGATGGGGGTGGTATCGAGCTGGATACGTCGAAGCCTTCTGCGCTGTTCAGACCGAGGAAGGGAAGGGATTGGACGTTGAGTATGGCGGTTCCGGGGAGCATTATCACGAAGTAAGTTTTAGATGTCACTTTTTACCTGAAATCATGTGTCCAGAGTCTAGCATGGTAGCAACAACGTTGGCAGATTCTTGGCCTAACGCTACATTGTTACCAATTCATCGAGCGAGACACGCTGACCTCTATAAGCGTAGCCAAACCGGATATGAAGACCATTCTAGCTGGACGCATCGCACGTGCCGCAGCTGTGTTCTGCGTCGATGAAATCATAGTCTTCGACGACGACCCATCAAATATCCCAGACTACATCAGCGCTCACTACAAAAGAGGCAAAAAGAAATCTAAGCCTGAAGTCCTGGATTCCATCAGCGAGCAAGACCAACCCTGGCAAAATCCTGACCAGTTTCTCTATCATATCCTCAGCTATGCGGAGTGTCCGCCGCATCTCAGGAGAGACAATGCGAATCCGGATCTTGGCTTGTTTCCTTTCCATCAGAATCTCAATTGGGCGGGTATGCTTCCAAGTCTTGATATGCCGCATCATTTGAAGGGTGATGAATGGTGTCGGTATCGAGAGGGTGTGGCGATGGGACCAGTTCAAACCACAAGTGCCGGAGCCAAGTCGACGCCAAGACCGAAGGTTAAGGCGAAAGCAGGGGAGAAGAAGGAGACTTATGTCAAGTGTGGACTACCGTTCCCTGTCAAGATTCCCGCTGAGGTACCGCCGGGGATGCGGGTAACGCTCAAGTTCGATGAATCGAAGCCGCCGCCTTCGTGGCCGGGACTCAGCGAGAAACAATGCGGGGAGTTGGAGGTAGAAGCTGTTTCACCTGCCGCTCCGCGAGAAGAGGAAGGTTATTACTGGGGCTTCAATATCCGTCGTGCTACCTCCATCTCTGACGTCTTTACCTCTTCTGAATTCGAGAATGGCTACGACATCTCCATTGGTACGTCAGAACGTGGCGTGCCGCTCAATGCCGTGCTTCCAGAGGACATTATACCCCGGAACTCTAAAAGGGACAAGACCATCCAACGACTACCTGCGCATTTCAAACATCTCCTAGTTGTCTTCGGCGGTGTTGCGGGCCTTGAACCGGCCATTGCTACGGATCCTGAGCTGAAGGGGAAACTAAGCAAGGAGACTGCGAACGGGTTGTTCGATGCGTGGGTCAATTTGGTGCAGGGACAGGGCAGTAGGACGATTAGGACCGAGGAGGCTGTGGAGTTTGGATTGCTTGGGATCAAAGGGTATGTGGATTCGATGTATGAGTGAGGGTTTGGGAACGGATTGAGGTATTCGAATACCAATTTATGACGATACTGTAGTATATAGTTGATACAACTTCAAAAGTAACCAAATGCAACATGCTCACACAAAGCACGCTCGGAATCAATGTAAACAACTGAAATACCGTACATCAAGCTTGAAAGATATCCACATCCTGAGCTAAGTCACCCATGTCAAGCGTCAATAGATGGTGATGCACACATGAGTGTATTTGTCGTCCTCCAAAAACAAAACAATCCACTACCAAGTACGGAGTACGTCGCTAATAGATTAACACTCACACCCTCCCCTCTCCTCCACCCCCACCCCCACCAATCACGACCGCCACACAGTTACCGAAAACCGAACGATACCTCGCATTTCAACTGCGCAACCCCCCTCACACATATTACAAACCAAACGCCGCGCAACGAGTCTTGCTTACCAAGGTCGATATCCCAATGATGCCATGTTAGAAGCGAAATCCGCTCCAGGACGTCCCATTTGCTAGCTGAGAATATGGACGATAATTACATATATTTGAGGCGACCGCTAGGAGGAATCTTTTGGACGCTTCTTCTTGGTATTATGTGGGATCCACGTCTCACAGAATAACTTGAAGGAGTATCTAGTGACTATTATATATTCGCTGGATTTGCTTGACCATTGTCTATTTGTCTAGACGTTGTTGCCATTTTATATCGAGTTTTTGCTGCTGTGATCATTATCCTTCTTTGGGGGGAGGGGTTTCTTGTTTCTTCTATTGTGACATTTTGGTCGATGGTGGTATGGCGAAGCTGACACGGAATCGTACGGGCACTTCGGCGTGCCCACGTTCACGTTCACGGTCTCGGCCGAAGTCACGTCCAGATAGTCCGCCACTACGTCGTCTTCTTTCAAACGAGCTTCCTGATGATCATTTGGTATGTCATGAGGAGGAGGAGGAGGAGGAAAGAGGAGCGTATAGCGATGAGGACGCCACGTCGTTACATGAGACTGAGATGAACAGAAGGAGGTCTTCTCGGGGTAGTGATAGCTCGAGCTCGCTCGGAGACGATGTGGTGGAAAGGGTTGCAGTGGAATGCGAATGGTGGGAGCTGTTAGTGGAGGAGATTCAAGGAGGTGTTCCTGATGAGCGAAATGTGGAAGGCGGATGGTGGGAGAAGTTAGTGAAAAAGATTGGAGGAGATGTGGAAGCTCAGCCGGCGGAATTGGAGAAGAATAGTTCTTCGAGGTCTATCGAAGATCCTAATCTTGTGAGTCCATCTGAATTACGTCCTTTTCTAGAAGGAATAAATAATATGTGCAAGGTGACTTGGGATGGTCCCGACGACCCGAAGAATCCTAAAAATTGGTCCATGAAACGCAAATGGGCAGCCACCTTTATCATTTCCGCCTTCACACTGGTCTCACCCATCTCATCGTCCATGATCTCACCAGCTCTTACTTCTATCAGCAAAGAGTTCAACATTACAAATGAAGTTGAAGCTCAACTCACACTTTCAATCTTCGTTTTAGCCTACGCCATCGGTCCACTTGTCCTCGGCCCACTCAGCGAAATCTACGGCCGTGTTATCGTCCTGCAACTCTCAAATATCTTCTACTTGGCCTGGAATCTAGCCTGCGGTTTTGCTCAGAACTCTGGGCAACTAATGGCGTTTCGCTTCATGAGCGGTTTGGGTGGCTCTGCTCCACTGGCGATCGGTGGAGCTGTGCTGGGTGATTGCTTCCACGCCGAGCAGCGTGGCAAAGCCATATCTATCTACTCTCTTGCCCCCCTTCTCGGGCCCGCCATTGGGCCCATAGCTGGCGGCTTCATCGCGCAAAATACAACCTGGCGCTGGTGCTTTTGGTCAACATCTATCTTCACCGCCGTTGTCCAATGTTTCGGAATAGCCTTCCTACAAGAGACGTACGCGCCCATACTCCTGGCCCGGAAACGCGACAGACTGCGGCAAGAGACAAGTAACATGGAACTCCATACCGAGTACGATAGTCCGGATAAAACGCTCGCCAACACTCTTAAAACCGCACTGAAGCGTCCCTTCATTCTCCTCGGCACCCAACCCATTGTACAAGTCCTGGCATGCTACATGGCCTATACCTACGGAATCCTGTATGTCATGCTCGTAACCTTCCCTATGCTTTGGTCACGCGTCTACCATCAAAGCGTAGGCATCGGTTCCCTAAACTACATATCCATAGGTTTAGGCCTCTTCCTCGGGACCCAAATCTGCGCCCCCCTCAACGATTCCATCTACTGCCGTCTCAAGAGGAAAAACAACGACATAGGCAAACCTGAATTCCGCGTCCCCATAATGATCCCGGCCTCCATACTCGTGCCCACCGGGCTATTCTGGTACGGATGGAGCGCACAAGCTCACGTCCATTGGATCGTGCCGAACATCGGCGTCGTAATATATTGCGCGGGAACGGTTGTGGGGTTTCAGTGTATTCAGACGTATCTTGTCGATAGTTATACTAGGTATGCGGCCAGTGCTATTGCGTCCGTGACGGTGTTGAGAAGTCTGGCTGGGTTTGCATTCCCCCTTTTCGCACCGGCTATATTTAACGCGTTGGATTATGGATGGGGGAATAGCTTGCTTGGATTTATAGCTATTGGATTGGGTGTTCCTGCACCTCTTTTGCTATGGAAACTTGGGGCTAGGTTGAGGGAGAAGAGCCAGTTTGCTGCAGGTGAATGAAGGGGGGGGGGTTAGTTTCACCGTTGTACATATTTATCATTTATATCGTAAAATTTTGCAATTCTAGTACAAGAATATAATCTTGTTTGGTTTTATTCGTTTTCTGCTGCTTTCTTTCGTTCTACAAAGTACATCAGGCCATGCGGTCATTCGATTCCATGTGGCCCAAGCGCCCGAAGCTCTGTCATCGCATCTTGAAAAGTCTCCAGACGACATCGAGCGCGCCATCGCTCGCCATCTCCACACCAACTACGCCCGCAAACAGCAGCCGACATGTCCAATTGCATGTCCGGGGCATCCAGAGCCCTCAAAGCGGCGCCCACCGCGCTGCGCATTCCCGTACAATGCTCCGCTCGCCGAACCTTTGCCTCTCGCCAGAGCACGAATGCCTCGTTTAAAACCCCGATATGCACGCTTGAAGGAAACGCTACGAGTATTTCGGGATTAAGGAGAGAAATTGGGGCCGCGAATGGGGGAAGGGTGCAGAATCAGTGCAGGATGTTTTCGAGTTCGATGCCGCGGTATAAACTCAAGACGATTGAGCAGATTCGTACGAGGAATAAGAGCGGGGTACGCATTTCCTAGATTTTTCCTCTATAGTGTGCTTCACGGGACGGAGACCAAGACAGTATGGGTGCTGACGAGATTCACGAATAGCCGTTCAACCTCACAGCCGCCATTCTCTTCGTCGGCGCCGCCGGGGGTCTATGGGTATATTTTACTTCGGAGAAGGAACGCATGGCGAGGAAGAGGATAGCGGAGCAGACCAAGGGGGTGGGGAAACCGAAAGTCGGCGGGCCGTTTGAACTGGTGGATCACAATGGGAA
The DNA here is from genome assembly GCA_022560085.1 of Helminthosporium solani. Taxonomy (NCBI): domain Eukaryota; kingdom Fungi; phylum Ascomycota; class Dothideomycetes; order Pleosporales; family Massarinaceae; genus Helminthosporium; species Helminthosporium solani. The sequence continues at coordinate 39,101 of JAFISD010000131.1, forward strand.
GACGTTTACGCATGAGGATTTGTTGGGGAAGTATACGCTGGTACGTTATATGCATTAGGGTTGCGAGCGAGAGCGAGAGCGAGAGTGAACGTTGACAATGGTTGATATAGGTCTACTTCGGCTTTACCCATTGCCCGGACATTTGCCCTGACGAACTGGACAAAATGGCACTCATGTACGACAAGGTGCGCGAACAGTGCGGCGGCGATGTTCTCCTTCCTATAATGATCACTTGCGACCCTTCGCGCGACACCCCCGCAGTCCTCAAGGAATACCTCAAGGAATTCCATCCTGATATCGTCGGCTTGACTGGCACCTATGAGAATATCAAGCAGACGTGTAAGGAGTATAGGGTGTATTTTAGCACGCCGCCACATGTCAAGCCCGGTCAGGATTATCTGGTCGATCACAGTATTTACTTTTACCTCATGGGTATGTTGGCCTGGTGGTTGCGCGAGAGGGTGTGATGAGTTGTTTTGACTGACTTGGGCGACAGATCCTGAAGGCGACTTTGTCGAGGCTATTGGGAGGAATTTCACGGCTGACCAGGCTGCGAAGGTCATCTCCGACCACATCAAGGATTGGGATAAGCCATTGAAGAAGCAGGAGCGGTGGGCATGAGCGTGAGCGATGAGTGTCGTTTGTATTTGAGGGATCTATCTGCTTCACGACTCCTTGTCGACAACACTCAAGTATAGGAGCGCGCGCGGCGAAAGTCTTGTATATGTACATGTACAAATATATGTGTAGACTATAAAGTTGTAAATATAGAGGGCCTCTGCATCTTCTACTCACCTCACTCTGTCGTGCTGCCCACCTACCTACCTACCATCCCAGTAACTTTTACGCCCGTTCGATACATCGGGACTAAATGCGTCGATTTCAAGACAGTGAACACAAGAAAAGGGCACGTGCGCGAGTGGGCGAAGATGGTTGCTGAAGCCTTTGGTGGCTTGAGATAAGCTCTTTGATGGCGTGTATGTAGGCGGGGATTGGGCAAGGGGTGTTTGAGCTAGATTTTTCACTAGGGTGGGGATTTGGGGTTGATCATATTATTGGTATGTGGGTACTTAGGTAGTTAGTTAGGTGAGGTGAAGTGAGATGGATTGTTTTGTTGTGTGTGGTTTTGTGTGATTAGTATTACGTTTACATGTGTGTTGTAGTGGTGAAAAGGACTGGATGGGGAGTGAGTATTACATAGATATAGTCAGTAGATGATCTGAATACGTTGTTGTCGTTATTATTGTCGTCGTCAACGATACTACGTCCCGACTCAGTCCTCGGAGGTTCTCTACCTACATACATGGTCTCGCACAAGTCCCTCCTCTCTATGTACGATAGAGACAAGTCTCACCAATGCGTGAATTGATTGTTGCGCTTGCAAGTCACGGGAGACGCCACCCGTATCTTCAATCTCAGTAAATTCATGCACCGAATGCCTGTTCGGGGCAGATGCGCCGACGCTGTCACTTCGACATCCCGCCTGCCAGGTTTGCTTCAGGGAATGTGGAATCCGCTGCATGGGATATATGGTGTTGGTGCATGTTCGACCAGCATCGTGATATGTAGATGAAGCTGCGGAGGCGTATGTGCACATGACCTTGGTACGCAATATAGTAGGCTCAAGCTGTATATGAAGAAGAGTGTTGTTTGGGTTGGGCAGCCATTCTCCTAATCTACGACTCCGACAAGCCAGCCCCTCGGTCGCCCCGTGGTGCCATGGAGATCGCCCGCGACATTGTATCAGGAGTATCTACGGTGAAGACGGCAATCTTCTTCGTATAACAGTCAGTCTACTGGCCGGGACGAGGGCAAATTCCAGCGTTGGTGTCGCCGCTGTAACACTGCTGATCTGCCTTTTTCGGCTGATATAGGTACTACTTATGTTACCTAGTGCGATCAGCCTAGCACATGGATGGGCGAGGCAAAGTCGGTTGTCCAATTTACTTCGTACTGGTCAGATAAAGAGAAGCTGTTTAATTTGGAGAAGCAATACGGTTGCGCAATTGCTCTGCTCGAAACTCATGTGTCGAGGGCTCTCTCTCTTTTGTAATGGGAAGAGAGCTTGGTGACACTGGTGGTGCTGTGTACTTTGTAATAGGAGAGGAGTTTGTACGGCTGCAGTCTTGGGTGGCTAGTTACAGTACTACAATGCAACTATCTACTAATCTACTCCGTATCCCGTCGTAAATAAGCCTCGGACTCTCCTGTCCCCATGTAGATGGATCATGGCTGGAGAGGATAGGAAAACTCAATGGCGCCACTCGTTTCGCGCTTCTGCAGATAGATATCTCCCACGAACCAGCGGGCATACTACACTCTCACCCTCTTAAGCGCCAATTGCCGCAGCCGATCCTGTGTGCTCCAGAACTTGGGGAACAAGCAAGTATATACATATCTACAACACAGTACGAACGATGCTGTACCGAACACATCTCGGTACAAATCTCTTGTGCCCTGATGTGTCGCGTGGATGCATGTGCAAAGACCAAAGACTAGTTAGACGGACCCCGAGTATCTTCACCACTACGACCCAAAACAGTCCATTGTCCGGAAAACAGACACACCGGCCACGATACAACTGTCTGATTTGAACGGCTCCGAACCTGTGGTGCCGTTGGTTTTAACTTGCGCGGCTGCACTGCTAATTGGCCGACGGTCCAGATAGCAAAACGCCTCCGTTATGGTACACATGGCAAGGATCGCAAGACTAAAGCTCACTGATAAACATGGGGATTATTTTCTAGAGGGTGCTGGACCCCGGCCTGTAACTCTGTCATATATTAGGGTGCGGCATCCTCTTGCCGTCGCGGCTGCTATCGCGAGTCGCCCTTCGATCTCTGCGGACACCTACTATAGTAGAGTCGACTCTGTACGTACGACACTGTAGTCATCATGTCTACGAATCCTGAGGTCCTCGACGTCAACGTCGATCCTGTAGGCCAGGTCAACCCCAAGGTGTAGGTGTGTACTTCTTGCTCGCGTGACTTTTGCTTTCCCGCTGAATAGTGAACTAATAAGTGTCTCTAGTCCGGCCAATACAGAGAAGAAGAATACGTTCAACACACCGGCTTATACAGGCGATGATGAAAAGGACCTTGAGGTCGAGCGCGTAAAGTCGCTTGACACTGAGCACCACGATGACTTCACCCTGGATCCTTTCAAGCCCTTCGACGACCTCCCAGAGGAAAGAAAACGTATTTTGACTGTCCGCGCCCTCTTCGTCGGTCTTTGCTGCGGAGCTCTTGTCAATGCTTCAAATGTGTACCTCGGTCTCAAGACTGGATGGACATTCACTGCCAATTTGTTCGGTGTAAGAAACCCTGAAAACTCCTAGCCATTGTTCACTTGTTGATTATTATCTAGGCTATTGCTGGTTTTGCCGTTATCAAGTTTGTCTCCAAGACTCTGCCCAAGACCTTCCCCTTGATCGGCGGCGACTTTGGTCCTCGTGAGAACAACATCTGCCAGACTGCTGCCATGGCATCTGGTGGTTTGTCCAATGTCTTCATCTCTGCGTTCCCCGCTTTGTATCAGCTCAACTTGATGGGAAAAAGTCCCAAGGAGGACTATTTCCACATCGTCGCCTTGACCGCCGTGTCTGGATACTTTGGTTTCTTCTTCGCCACGCCTCGTAAGTTTCGTTGACTCTGAAATGCACAAAGTAGAATCTAAGAGACTATACTGCGGAAGTTCTTCATCATCTAAGTTGCTCGCGAGCTCCGTCTTATCTTCCCCACTGCCTCTGCTACGGCCATAACCATTCGTTCTATGCACCAGGCCGTCACTGGTGAGGCCATCGCCAAGATGAAGATGAAGGGTCTTTCAATCGCCTTCGCAATTGCTCTGATTGTCCGTGTCGTTTCCCAATACGCCGTCGGTATTCTTTGGGACTGGCATTTCTTCACCTGGTTCTTCATCTGGAGTCACTACAAGAACCAGGCCCTGGCTGTCGAGAGCTGGAACTGGTATCTCGAGTGGACGCCCGCTTTCATCGGATCTGGAATGCTTGTTGGTCTCAACGTCTCCCTCTCGTTCTTTTTCGGTTCCGTCATCGCTTGGGCTATCATTGGTCCTGCCCTTGTGCACAACAACAAAGCATGGGGTGTCCACGTTGGCAAGGGCACCAAATTTGAAGGCTACTACTCCTTCGGATCTCTCAGCTTGGCTGCTTGCAACAAAGACTGGCCCTCTCCCCGTTACTGGCTACTCTGGCCCGGTGTTCTTCTCATGATTGCAGTCTCCTTCACTGAGCTTCTGCTTCAATGGAAGGTGATGTTCTTCGCCTTCAAGGCTCTCTACCGCGGAAGTGCTGCAGGTCTCTACGCACTAGGTACCAAGCTGGGCAAAGATTAGGTTGGCCTCAAGAAGGCTGGATCCCGAGCCGATGAAGATCTCGTCGAGGACTCTGCTGCCCCTCACGAGCAAGTCAAGATGTGGATGTGGGCCCCCGGACTTCTCCTCTCCATCATCACCATCTGCGTCGTCCTCGGAGTCCAGCACAACATGCCCGTCGGCATGTCCGTCCTCTCCGTCTTCCTCGCCTTCTTCTTCTCCTTCGTCGCCATTCAGTGCACCGGCGTTACCGACATCACGCCCCTCACCGCCGTCTCCAAAGCCTCCCAGATCGTCCTCGGCGGCGCCACAAAAGGCGAGGGCTGGGACATCGAACACGCCCAACGGCTCAACCTCCTCGGCGGCGCCATGGCCAATATGGGCGCCAACCAGTCCACAGATCTAGTTTGCGACTTCCGAACAGGATTCCTCCTCCGCACGCCGCCAATCCAACAATGGATCGCCCAAGGCGTAGGCACCGTCGTCGCCATCTTCCTCGCCCCAGCAATGTTCCAACTCTTCTCCACAGCCTAGCCCTGCATCATCGACATCAACGCCGACACCTGCGCCTTCAAATCCCCTCCGTCGCCGCCTGGCGCGCAACCGCCGTCGCAGTAACAGATCCTACGTTCCCCATTCCCAAAACCTCGGGCATCTTCGCCATCGTCTTCGCCATCTTTGGCTCCGCTATGGTGGTCATCAGACACTATCTCTGGGTCGGCAGCCTCGCTTGGATGCGTACTTATCACCCCAACATGATGTGTATCGGGCTCGCCTTTGTGCTTGCGCAGACGCCCTATGGAACTGCCATGACTATCGGGTCGGCGGTAGCGTACTTTTGGCAGAAGAGGAATCCCGAGCAGTTTGATGTTTATGGGTATGCGATTGCGGCGGGGTTGATTGCGGGGGAGGGCATTGGGGGCGTGATTAATGCCGTGTTTCAGATTGCGGGCATCTCGGGGGATAAGTACGGGACTACTGCGGGGTGTCCTGGGGAGTGTCCGTAGGTGGGTGGGCTTTGTGGGCTTTGTGGGCTTTGTGGGCTTTGTGGGCTGCTGGGGTGGTGCGGGAGTGGGTGGGAGGTGTGGGTTGTTGGGCATGGCGTATTGGGCATGTGATTGGGTATGTATGGGTTTGGGTTCCGGGGGTTCTTTTAGCGTTGGATATACCAATGTATGGTTAGGAATGTATGTTTTTCTTTAAATATTATAGTACCTTTGATATGCTTTGCTTTGGATTTGAATGTCGTGTGGAATAGGTTATACACTTTATTTGATTGCTATAAGCTCCTAGTGTGTTATATGTGGTTCAGGTCACTAATAGAAGATGTAGATTTCGTGCCATTATCTGTAGAGCTCGGGTGTTCAACTACGTATAGGAACTACTTGAACGTAGAAGTAAAAGTAAAAACATAAACATGAATATCCTTAAGTGAGTAGGCACCACGTACCCCAACGATCAGCTGCAATAGAAAAAAAAGTATTCAGCTGTGGAATGGGACGGTTGTTCAAGTAGAAATTATCCAGGTCGCAGGTTGCAGGTGCAGGACTGGATGTAATTGGCATGATAGTTCTAGAATATAAAGACTTGTATTCCATGGACTCGTTTCTTCAGCATAGTACAGTATAATAGGTAACTGGGTGAGAAAGATTAGAAGTAATGATTCAGCTCCTTTACGCTAAAAACTAAGTAAACCCATACTGTAAATCATGTTGAAATATATTTGCTAAATTACCTACGACTGAGATTTACCCATAGACTATTGTAATAATCTTACACAAGAAACGAAATTTCTAGAAACCAGGTGTGATGAATTAAGAAGAGAAGTTATCAAAGTTAGCTGGGATAAGTCACTAATTAGTTATACCAACTGTGGTCAGACTAACTACCTATGTATGTACGAAGTAGCGTGTTCATCAAGTAACTAGCTAAAGGCAACATATCACCCATCCTTCTTCTTCAACATCGCAATTGCCTAGCCTTCTTTCTCAGCGACTCTTACTAAAAGGACTGACTTTAAACTATCACCCTACGTTACCTCCATGTATTCATAAATCACCGCAAAGCTCGACAGTCCCTCACGAAATACCTCTATAAGCAAACAAGTTCCGTCAACAACATCATCCTCACCACACAAGAGATGCATGAAGAATCATATAACACTCCTCTCAGTCATGAATTTCATCACGAGAGGACTCAGGATGGAAATTCATCACCAATATGAAAAGGCTGCGCAGTGACACTTTATAAACGTTCCAGCTATGCTGATAGCCATATATAATCAGCATCACAAGCGTGAACAGCACAATGTTTTTTGAACTGTTTTGGGGGGATTTTTAGAATTATTCCATGCAAATCAAACAAGAAGACGAGCAAGTACTATGCATGAAAGAAGCAAGAAAAAGGCAAAGAGCGCACGCAGACCGCTCGAAAACATGCACGCAAGCAATGCAAAACAAAGAGAGAGAGAAAACAAGAAAACATTAAAACATAAAAGCAGAAAAACCACCAAAAGAGAAGCAAAAAGAACCAAAACCCCTACTCTTCAGGAGGAGCCAGCTCCTCTAGCTACTCAACAGCAGCCCTCTTCTTCACAGATTTTTCCATGGGAACCATCTTCAACCGGTCTCCACGGTTCTTATTACCACGGTTGTTGGACACTTTCGTATCCAACCTTGCAGACGGGTTCTCAACCAAAAGACGAAGGGGAACCCCCCCCCTCATGGCATCATCGACCGCCGCCTTGCAAAGGCGCAAGAGACCAACCAACGCTGACAACCGATCCTCGACACAATTGTAACTGTCCACCAGCTTTCCACGCTTGTGCTCCTGGTAGTACAGCATTGGGCGGCACCACCCGTGCTCGTGGTAAGCGATACACGTGTCAAAGACGTGGTGAGCCGCAGCCTCCATGTCCTTCGGCTCGAAATAGAGCCGAGCGTCCTCTGCTTTACCACCCTCACGCGGCATGAACCGCCTCCGGGTGTTGGAACGTGGCGAGTCGATGATCAACTGGGTGTTGATCATCGCCGTGTAGAGGCGCTTTACCCAGAAGTGTCGACCGTACTTCTTTACGTACTCGAGGTCGGGAGCCTCCTTGTTCTTGACCGCGTTGGGCACCTTGTTCTTGTTGCGGTAGAGCTTTGCGCTCTCTGCGTCGAGGAAGTGGCCGCTGTAAGCTGGGTAGACGGCCTGTGCGTCTACATACATGTCCTCGAAGTCGATGGACGGCTTGTACGCGTATTGGCTGCTCATGGGCTCGATTTGTTTCCAGAGAGCGTCAATGAGGTCTGGGTCGGCGGTCTCAAGCTCGTCGAGTTCGACCTGCTTGGGCTTGAACGGTAGACTCAGATGGGCGAGAGCAAGGGGCATGTCTCCCGTTTCCATCTTCTCAAGAACGCCCTGGACGGCAGCCGCCAGGTCGAACCCATTAGGGTTGACCGGCCTGGGAGGTAGCGGCATCGAATGGTAAGGGTTGGAGGTGCCCTGCGTAGGAGGAGGCGGTAGGGAGGAGTAAGAGTTGGAGGTGACGGGTTTAGGGGGTGGCGGGATGGAGGAGTACCCGTTGGGGTCGACGGTGATTTTCTGACGCTTGTTGCTGGGTGGAGCCTGCGTCTTTGCACCCCTCTTCTTGGAGGCTGCAAGAGTATTGGTCTTGTTGGCAGGAGCCGATGGAGTGGTCTGCTGAGTAGCGACCTGTGGGAGCGACGCCGACTGCTGCAAAGCCTGGACATTATTGAAGAAGCTAGGGTCGTTATATCCAACAGTGGAATTGACGAAGTCGTGCAAGTCGTCGTAGCCAGCAAGAGTAGAAATGTCATGATCAAGAGCAACATCAGCGCCAGCGCTGAAGTTACCATCGGTGAATTTCTGAGCAGTCGACCCGCGAACATGCTCAAGGGGGCCGCCTTTATCTTTGTGAGCAACTTTGAACTGGGTGGGAAAAGTAAATTGCCCATTGAAGTCGGTATCAATGCTGCCGGAGCCAATGGAGAAGTGGGTGTTGTTGTTGGTAGAAGATAAGTCCATTGTATGCAATTACGATCAACGCAAAAGCTTTTAGTAAAGGAAGAGAAAAGGTGGTAGTCGGTAGAGGAAGTAAAGAAGAGTGAGTTGGTATGTGAAGTTAACGCACAGCTTCAAGATCAAAGGTATGTTTGTGAGAAGTGAAGTACTGTCAAGATATAGAAAGGCTGGACTGGTAGGAAAGTAGTCTGTAAGAAGTGAACTGTTGAGAAAGTCTGGTGAGCAAGAAGAAGAAGGATCTGTATAGTGGTAGGGGGACCTTTTGTATGTGGGCGGCGGGAGCCTGCTAAGGCTCTCGCCGTGGTTGCGAGGGTCGAAGCGTTTACGGTTCTTCATAAGGACAATATAAAGCGCTATTGTGATGAAAGTGAGCAATTGAAGAGAACCGTGCAGTGCTATTGAACTATTGTTCGTTGATACTTGCTGTAATTGTGATGAATGTGAATGGAGTCTGTGCGTAGGAGCAAACGGGTGCGGTGTATAGGCAGGGCGAGGCGTACAATAGGACCGGGCCTGTTAATGGCTGAATTCAGGACCTCCATTTCTTGATAGAATATTTCTAAAGGGGACAACATAATGCGATAGAGATGAGGGATTGTACAATTGTTAATGACGTGTGGAAAATTCTGAGCAATTGTTAACAGTCTCTATTATGATATTTTCATTCTTTTTCTTTGACGAATAGCCATTCACTACATAGCTGTTGATATTGTGGGATTTAAGAAAGTTATAGTGGGTGAAGTCATCAGTGTAGGCAGCTCTATACTGTGACAAAGCAGCACTGCAAACGAAGATACAAAAAATGAAGGATGTGAGCCCAGAAAATTTGGAAACATAATTAATTGTCGTTGTCGCAGGTTTTATATGGTAGGAAAAGGACTGCCATAGAGGATAGATAGATGTATAACAAGTGATTTGTGTACTTGCATTTGATGCATCGGTTCCTACACGTAGTGTCTTTGTGACGTAGTATACACATTTGTGAACTCCGTTTGATGATTTATCCGCAGGATGAAGGTCCCAAGGGCACTGGGACCGCAATGTTCGTCACCTGGTCCCGCGTCAGGGTCGCGGACGCCGCGTGGGGCGTTCAGGAAAGCGTTATGTCATGCACCTTTTGTAGAATGCGACGCGGGCCTTTCTTAGCCAGGACGATTCGCGTACAAAGAATAGATGAGGATATGAAATAGAGTGCGAAGTGTTTGTAGTTTGTAGTTTGTAGATACTGTTCATGGAAGGGGTATCAGGGTGAGTACGAAGAAGAAACCTCGTACAGGAGCAGAGTGATACCACCTATTCTGTGGGATGTCACGGTGCTTTCGCTCGGAAGCTTGGCCTGACTTATGCACGTACGAGATTACATGGCTAGGAGCATGACTTGACCCTCAGTACCATGATCGCGCTTTACTGTCTCTCTCCACACTCTTTGTCCTAGACTTTAAGTCCGTCGTCTTCGTTTTGAAAGACTTCTCCATCGCTGCTGTTCATCGTAAAGCAGACCATCTCCCTCTGTATGGATGTCCGGTCTCTATGGATGGTTAGATTGGCTGCCCACGGAAATACTCAAGGCTCATCACATACCGAATGGACCACCAATTCTTCTCTTAGAATAGCCAGACCATAGAGAGCCCAGATTGAATGCTCCACAATCCAATAAAGAGATATCAAACCTGCTTGAGTATCCTTTCCGCCAACTTCTTCTGACCCTTCTCCCCAAGCGCCTGCTCGTCCGTCTCTTGAATCGCCCTGCCAACAGCCAATATAGTCTTGACATCGGCACCATCCACGTGCACCAGGCCGTTTCTGCCAACTGATATCTCGAATCCGACCTTTGCACCAATATGGTCCAGTACAGTGACCTCGCCCTTTGACTTCAAGAGCAATCTTCTCGCCATGCCCAAGCTCACTTTGAAGATGGTACCTCCCTTCAGTGGCCCAAGTCCTTCACTGTTTCCAGTAGACGGGTCGACGCAGGTGAGTTCGGGCGAGGACTCCTTCCCGGCATTGACCACACGCGCGTACACGAGCGAGTTCGGCACAAGCACAGGGCGGGTCTTGCGAGTTGCGCCTTCAAAGGCGAGGTGAGGCAGCGATGCATGCGGCGTATTAGGCGTGATTGTGCAGTTGAAGTTTTCGCCCCCGGACGATTGAATGGTAGCGATGACGAGGTCGCCGACGGTGGGAAGGTACTGCGCACACAGATGGTCAGCCCAATTCAGAAAAGAGAGGTCAGACAGAACGAACTCTTCCAGTATTCGAGTCGACCCAAACCGCGTTCTTTCGGTTGTCTGTGGTCAAGACACCGGCAATTGTAGTTGCGATGGTATTCGGTGGGATGTGTCGCAAGCCCGGGCCGAGGGTGAGGGTCTTCTTCTTGCCTGTGGGTGTGGGGAGAGCCTCTCGCGGAATCTCATCGCCCGGCAACACGACCAGAGTCGAAGTGGCCATCCTGCGGGAGTGCAATGTGTTTGTTGTGTGGTGGGCTGGCATCCACCTATACGTACCGCACAATTGTGTATCTACAAGGTACGTCGTACTAGGAACACATGCCAAGACTTCTAGTTAGCGGGACCGATCAATTTTCGTGAAGAATTTCTGGCTGCAGTTCTCCCTCCCTTCACGATCCACTCGCTCTCAATAACGTCCTCGCCTCTACGGTGTCTAAAAGCTTCTCTCGAGTGTTTTCAAATCCTCCGTATTCACCATGAGTGCTCAACAAGACCCCTCTCAGCGAGTCGCAATCGGAATTTCGTTTGGCAATTCCTACAGCTCCATCGCCTACACGACTGCCGTAAGTGCAGAACTCAGCAAGCAATGTACGTGCTGGCGTCTAATAATTTGTGTAGGACGGAAAAGCCGAAGTCATTGCGAACGAGGATGGAGACCGCCAGATCCCTTCCATTCTGTCTTACGTAGAAGGAGAAGAACTCCACGGCGGCCAGGCCAAAGCACAGATTGTCCGGAATGCAAAGAATACCGTCGCATTCTTCAGAGACTTCTTGGGTCAAGAGTGAGTGGCAGCGTCTCCACGAGAAACAAAGCCCAATTCTAACACCCGCCAGGTTCAAGTCAATAGACCCCACTGCTGCCCACCAGTCTGCCCACCCCGTCCAGCACGAGTCGACCGTCGCATTCAAGGTCCGCGACACCGAAGAAGAGAAGGAGAATGAGGTCACCGTCTCCACAGTCACATCGCGACATCTGACGAGGCTACGGAAGTCGGCGTCTGACTACCTCGGAAAGGACGTGAACGCTGCCACCATCACCGTACCCACCAACTTCTCCGAGGCCCAGAAGGATGCGCTGAACAAGGCTGCGAAAGAGGCTGGTATTGAGGTGCTGCAATTCATCAATGAGCCCGTGGCTGCTGTGCTGGCGTACGATGCTCGCCCGGAAGCCAAGTTGGCCGACAAGATCATCGTGGTGGCAGACCTCGGTGGAACTCGCTCAGACGTTGCTGTCATTGCGTCAAGAGGCGGTATCTACACTATTCTCGCCACGGTACACGACTACGAGGTGACTGGCTTGAAACTGGACCAGACGCTCATTGATTACTTCGCCAAGGAGTTTCTGAAGAAAAACAAGTCCGCCAGTGATCCCAGAGAAGATACTCGCGGACTCGCCAAGTTGAAGTTGGAGAGCGAAGCGGTCAAGAAAGCTCTGTCTATAGGATCAAGCGCCAACTTCTCCGTGGAGAGCTTGGTGGGTGGCATTGACTTCACAGCCACCATCAACCGTACGCGCTACGATTTGCTCGGCAACAAGCTCTTTGGTGCCTTTGCTAGGCTCGTACTGCACGCCGTCGAGAAGGCTGAGCTAGACCCTCTTGATATCACCGAAGTTATCCTTGCCGGTGGAAACGCACATACACCCAAGGTGGCCTCTACCGTCAGCAACGCCTTCCCCGAGACGACCACAATCCTCGCACCGTCCACTTCCCAAACCGCAATCAACCCCTCGGAACTTTCTGTCCGTGGCGCCGCGATTCAAGCCAGCTTGATCCAGGGATTCGATCTCGAAGACATTGAGCAGAGCACCCATCCCATGGTCACCGTGACTCCCCACCTATCACAAGCCGTTGGTGTTTTGTGCATCTCCGGCGACGAATCCTCGGGCGTCTTCCACCCCATCATCGATGCTGAGACCTCCCTCCCCGTCCGACGAACAGCCATCATCGCTACGCCGCGAGAGGGCGGCGATGTGCTTATCAAACTCGCCGAGGGCACCCGTCACATCAAGGTGACCAAACCCGAACCCAAGCCCAAGAGAGAAAAGGACGACGAAGATGATAGCGACGAGGACGACAGCGAGGAGGAGGAGGAAGAGCTCCGGGAAAAGACGTGGAAGGTCGGCAAGGTGCTCAGCGAAGCAGCCATCAGGGGCGTAAAGAAGGGTGGCAAAGTCGAGGTTCAAATCAACATCGGCGCGGACCTTGGCATCAATGCCATTTACCGTGAGGTTGGTGGCAAAGGTGGTGTTCGTGGGATAATACAGGGGTCTAAGGCTACGGCGAATGGTAGCGCTTAGACGCTCTCTTTTCTTTTTCTCATTCTTCTTGCGGTATCTAGCTAGGATAGAGCGAGTCATGACGACAATGTCGGCGATGATGATGATGATGATGAAAAAGTGGTCCTTGTTACTTTTTGTGTCTTTATAGAATCGTTTGGGTTGATGGGATGGCTGGGATGGCTGGCGTAATTTAGATTGATGGGACGAGTGGATGGGTGGGTGTGGAGAGTGGAAGGGGGGAGGAAGAGGGGGAGGGATCCGACTCGTGTGTATGTTGAGGTTGAGTGAGAAATACATCTTTGTGCTGTTCCCTTTTTTCTCCCTTTTCTCTCTCTCTCTCTCTCTCCCCTTCTCTCATGAAGAAGAAAAAGAAGTGCATGCTACACTTCGGCTCAATTGATTTAGGATTCCTCGTCGCTGTAGAAAAGAATTGCCTATGTCCTTGTCCTGGTTTCTATCGCTCATACTGCCCTACAAATACAGCATGACATGACAAGACATGTCAAGACAAGATACCACGGGCATCCAACTAATAAACCCCATTTCATCCCCACCCACAAACCCCATATACCCCCTCCCCAAAACCAAAGATCCAACACATCTACGAGATAAAGCCGAAAAGACAAGCCGTCAATGGAGATGATATAAAGTTAGTTGAAGGGAATAGACACATAGCTAGCTACATGGTCGGATAGATAAAACGACATATCCACCCACCCACCCAACCAGACACACACCCACATAAAACCAAACAAACACCTTACACCTTACACCTTACACCTAACACCTTACACCTCCCGCTTCTCCCCTTCTCCCCGTTATCTACCTCATTCATCCCAAGCGTGCCATCCACGCCATACACCACATCTCATTCATGCCATCCGTACCAAGCCATGCTTGGGTCCGCCCACCTCTTCTCTGCACACCACGCGAAGCCAAAAGAGAGAGAAAGAGAGAAAGAGAAAAGAACAACACCATAATGCATGAATAAAGAAGATGCGCATAAACACACGCACACGAACACGCATGAAGTAGCTACAAGAAGCCACACCCGCACCCATACCGACCTCCCCCCCGATTCCAGCGAGAAAAAGAGAGCAGGGGAAAACGAGAATTAGAGGGAGGCAAGAAGAAGGAGGGGGAGAGGGGGGGGGGGGAAGGATATGAGAAGAAAAGGAATTAAGAAAGGGAGGTAGAAGAAGAGGAGGTATGCTAAGTAGTACGCAAGTAAACACTACTTGCGCCCCTTGGTAAAAGCGCCCGTCTTTACGTTCCTCGGCCTTCCCCCCCTTTTGAACACGCGAGCGCCCGTAGAATGTAAATTCCTCGACGCAGGTGCATTTCCCCTCTTCTTCCCCTTGAAATTCCTACTACCCAGATCTTCTCCTTTTTCTTCTGCTTCTGCTTCGTCTTGTTCTTCTGCTTCTTCCTGTTCTTCTGCTTCTTCTTGTTCTTCTGCTTCTTCTTCGTCATCTTCGGTATCCAGTATTTCCGCCTTGTCCGCGTCACGCCAGGCGGACGCGGGACCCTTTCCTGATAGAAGGAAAGGTGTGGGCTTGAAGGGAAGTTTAGTTTGAATGAGCTGCTTCTTAGATGCGCTGCGAAGGGAGGCAGGGGTGATGTTGGGTGATTCGTCTTCCGATGACGAGTCTTCGGGAGTGGCGACTCTGTTTGGACGGAGTCCCTTTTTGTCACCTTTGGGCTTGGATGGGAACTTATGTTGGCGCTTGACGGGCTTCAAAGCACCTGGCTTCGGTACTTTGCGTATGTTGAAGGAGGTGTGGCGGGTCGTCTTGATAAGTTTCGAGGCACCTTTGCGGACAGACCGGGTGGAGACGCCCGCAGGTCTGTTGCGCTTGAGTGCGCGGTCCTCGCGTGAGGCAAGCTGGGCGGCGAGTAGAACAGCTTCCTGCTTCGCCTTCTCACGAGCGGCAGCATTCTGTGCCTTTGCGTTCATCAATTTGGTCTGCGCCGAATTGCCAACCTTGCGCCTCTTGGGGGAGCTGGAGACGCTCTCAGAGCCTCTACCAAAGACTTCCTGCAGTTTACGCTTAGTTCCGGCGAAGATGCTGCTCGCAAGCGATTTCTCTTCTACGGCGGGCTTCTTGAGCTTCGGGCCTAGAACACCACGACAGGATTCAGTTCCGCAATGGCATTCTTGGATATTCTTCGTTGAGAAGGGGCTGCAGATATGTTAACATTTATTTTAACCTTGCTGGGGGAATTTGACGTACTCGAAGTTGTAGTCGTAAGTCAGCTCTTCACCTGACATGATACCGCGCTTACCGGCGAACAGAGCCATACGAGGCTCGCCGCGCACGGTCCATTTGATCATCTCACAGTTTGGCTCGCAGGAATGGTTTACGAAGCGTGCGATTGTTCCGCGGGTTGCGTCAATAATCATCTTGTTGTCGAAACTCATGAGGTAGTAACACTGGCGGGCATCAGCAGTTAGAAAGCTAACACTAGAGTTGAACACGTACCTTGTCTTTCTTATAAATCTGCTTCATGCGTCGCTCACACTCATTTTGGGTAATGATTTCGCCCGCATATTCGACAATGATCTGATGCTTGTCGAAACTTCTCATGGCTCGTACTCCATAGCCTTTGCCGTCCGTCTCCATGACTTCGACGCCGTAGTCGTAGCCATTGCCCTTGGAACGCTTCTTGAGCTGTGCAAAAGGGCGGTTGCCACACTGTTCGTGCGTGAGGCGACAGTTTGTCTCGTCACATTCGTAAGCCATGATGCGATTGTGGCACGCTTCTCCGCACCCCTCATCTGGCTCACAATAGCATTGGGATGCATCTTGTTTGTCGCGCTTCCACAATGCAGAGGCGTCTCCGATGAAGCGGTCTGAAGAACATCAATATCATTCTTGATCAAGGTGTAGAGGAGAACTTACTCCTTGAGAGCTTGACCCAACCATCAACCTTGACCTTTCGCGGCAGAGGGTTGTAGACGTCGTAAGGCAGCTTGAAATCACGAAAGCCAGTGCGCACATCTGTCATTAAAATATCTGAATAGCGGAACATGGGCAGTGGAAGAGCGACCTCCTGCTTCGAAGTCCGCGATTTCCTCCTCCGGTTCTGGCTCTCAGACAAGCGGGCATCGAAACCGCGGTGCTGGCCTACAAACAATCCTTGTGGCAGCCACTCCTTTGACTTGGACTTCACATACGCGCCTGGTTTCTCGTCTTGAACTAGAGCCTGCTTGCCTGGCCGGGCCTGAAGGGACTTGCGTGGTCCTTTGGACGAGGCTGGGGCTGCTGATCGCACCGATGCCCGCAGCTGCGAGTCGGATGCGCTCCGAGTGAGAGCCCTATGAATCGCATTCCTGCCGCTTGCCACCGTGTTTGTAAGAAACTCGCCTATGCTAGACGAGTTCTGCGCCGCCATGCGACGGAGGTCATTTCCCCGCGTGGGCCGTCGCTGGGCTGCCTGGGCAGTTTCCACCACCAGCTGTTGTTCAGCAGGGTCGCTGGTGTCGCCTGAGTTCTGCTTGGAGCGGGAGCCACGCTTCTTTGTGGAAGAGGCGGGGCTGTTCTTTGGGCGGATGTCCTCGAGGGAGCCGTGCAGCACATTGCCATGGTGAATCTTCAGATACTTGGTGGGGGTGTGAATCCCAGTACCGGTGAGAATCTGCAAATTGTAGGTAGCCACAGGCTTGCGCGTGCTGCGAGTCGGCCGTGAACGCCCACTGTCTGGAGTGTCGGATGCGTCTACGGACTGCAACACCTCGTCCCCCACTGCCGGCCCAACCGATAGTGAGGCCTCCTGCTGCATTTCTATCGACTGTTCCATCTTGGTCACCTCGGAGAGTATACTGTGATCATCGCCGAGGCTTGTGGGTGGCGTGGAGGTCGGGGGTGACGCGCTGGACGAGCCGCGGACCACCTGCTCGGGATGCAGGTTGATGGTCGAGCGGATCGAGGCAGTCGAGGCCGGCGACGTGTCGCGAGCGGCCATCGTTGCGGGTGCCGGCGTTCATATACGAAGGTAGGGGTGGGGTGGTAAGATGTGGACGCGTGAGAGGGTTTGGGGTGTTCGCGGATCCAGGGCGCTCGGAGACGTAAGTGCGAAAGTTTCCACGCCCAAGACAAGCAGCAGCGCCAGAAACCAGTGGACTTGGTTTGTTGCAACTACACAAAGCGATACAACTTGAATTGACGGGTGGCGAGACCCTGGAGCGAAATTTCGACTTCACTATAGACGAGGGTGAGGCAGTTCCGTGGAGGAATTAAGGTAAACATGAACTGCTAGTAATCATCGTCCAACAGCGCTAACCCTAATCTGCTTGTGCCACCACCCTCGCATTCCGACTCCTATATAACATCGATGCTTGAATGTTTATAATATGATCGTCGTCGTGGGCAGTGGGGGCGGAAAGATTCATTATTACCAAGATTTGTGATTTTCTCTGTATACTTTACAGTTGAGCTATCAGTCACTGGCATAGCACCCTACCCACGTCCCGTCCGCAGTGTCATCTTGTATTCTCAGGCAGGTCAGTAGGCGAGTCCACCTGTCATGTTTCTAGCACTAATCTACACACTATCTACATGTCAATGACTAGCTATTTACTCGCACCTGTTCTCGGCAACGAGCCATCTGTCCACACCATGAATAAAGCAAACACTGGCCCGTTGGCGACTCGCCCTTTATATAGATACGGAGGCATTGAACAAGAATTATTATTACTATGGCGAGTTCATCCGCGTGTGAGTTGTGCTGAAACATCGGTGCACGGCTGTCTATTTTGTGCTCTCCTTGAGTTCATTTCGAGGAGCTCTATTGACCGGTCCTTCAAATCCGCTTTGCGTCGTTCGAACATCCTGCATCTCCAGACCGCCGCCCTGCTGCTCGGCTGACAGAGGCGCAGTCCGCTTGCCGCGACGGGGTCCAAACCTTTGGTCCCCCTCCTCGTATTGTCTCTTGAAGTGTAGATATGTCGGAGGCCGTGGGCGCACGAGAACTACAATCCAGTTCTTCACTATTGATGCTTGAGTAAAGGGTCTGTGGCGGTCTTTCTTGAGAAACTTATGCGAATTCAAGTATTCTCGTGTCGTTTCGCCCCTTGCGATCAAAAACAGGTGGTATACCCCAAGACTCAAGGGGTAGGGCGCACCGAGCAGTGCGAAAATGCACATGGCAAAAGGAACGCGCCAGTGGTCAATGGCTTGCGCAAATGATACGCCATTCTGTGCCCGCCACATCAAAATGTGCACTAAGCTGGCGGCTAATAGGAAGAAACCAAGAATGGTGGCGGTGGTGACAAAGGTGAAGAAGTAGCGATAGTTTCGTCGGCCGATGCAATTGTTGAGCCAGACACAGTGGTGATCTTGCGTTTCAATACAATTATCGCAAACACGACAGTGATGAGCCCGTGGGGGACGCCAGATGTTGCAGCTTTTGCAGTACTTGGTGGGCACCTCCATGGCTGCATTCGCCCCGGTCGCAGAAACGACCATGGTCCATTCGGTGGTTGGGGGGCCGACCGCGAGTGGATCTTCATTAGGATTAGTTGGTGGAAAGGGGTGTAAGTTGCGGGGTAGAATCTAAAGTCGTTAGCTAGTGCAAAACAATCTGTTGAGATTGACTTACCCCTGGGTCTGAAGCAGTTGCATGCGCAAAGGAAGAAATACAAATCAAAAACAGGTACGCAAAAAGAATGGGTATCGAAGGAGAAACGTGAAGCCATAACCATGGTGCCCTGATAAATTAGCGTTCGGTCTCATCAACAGCAAGAAGAATACATACGAAAAGGCTAGAAAGAGAGCGGCGGGCACAACAACAAAAAGGCCAGTCGCAATATTGACGGGTCGGTCGCGGGTATTTTGCAAGCGTCCACCCCAACAGAAAACGGTGTTGCCGGAGAAATATTCGTAGTTCTTGCCTAACTCGCGCTTGACGATCTGTTTTGACGCCTCCTTTCTGTTCATACGGGGCGAGGATTCCGCGGACACGAGCTTTTCGTGGCCTTCTTGCGGGCGCATTTGCGACTTGCCATCGCGGCTGGACAGCATGAAGCCAGACGTGAAGGAACGAGGGGACTTGCTGGGTGTTGCAAGTTTGCCAGAGTCGGCTTTGAGCGTCTTTGACAGGTCCAAATGTTGTGGTTTAGCAGGTCGCTGGAGAGGGGTTATGCTTTCGCCGCGGCTGCGCACTGTTTCGGCGCCTTCGGGTGTGTTATTCGCAGTGGCTCGGTCTGGCATATCTTGGTCGGTGACGTTCGTGCCGCGCGACGGCGGCAGCGGTTGATGATCGTAGTCGTGATGCAGTCCGAGCGGCGCCTCCTTAATGGTGTTGGTTGAGCCAATACTCTGCCTATATGGGTTTCCACTGAAGTCGCTTTCAGTGAAGAGTGAGGTGTGGCCGAAGAGAGATGTTGGTCTCTGGTTTCGTTGCTGCTGCAGCCGCTGGGAGCTCATGGGACGAAAGAAACCATGCGCGGCGAGCGGGACGTGTGTTCTGCTGGCGGAAGTAGTCGGTCTTGAGTCTACGCTACCAGCGCCTGTACTTCCTACACCCCCCACAGCGCGGCCTGGTGCTTGCGACCATCTTTGTTGGCTCCCCGAATGCGCAGTCGCGATGGATGAGGGGCGTCGGGCGGGTGGAAGGCCAGATTCGCCGGCAGGCCCTGTGATGCCGGGGACACGGCTGCCGGTCGACATGCGGTTTTGGTCGTTCTGGCGATGGGCATTCGAGACGGGGTCGAGGTCGAGCTCGTGATCGTGATCGTGGGCGTGGTCGCGGTAACGGGTGCGTTCGTCGACAGGTGTAGATTCAGGCAGGGCTTGGTCATCCTGTGAAACCATGGTGGGTCCCGGGGTGGTATTAGTAGCTGCAGAAGGGTCAAAGTCGGTGGGTGTCGTCATTGCGAGGCGATGGCGGTCTCAAGTAATTTATTCGAACTCAACGGCATGACATCCGGTCGTTCATGCACCCATGTAGGCAAGAAGGGTTTCAAAACTTTTGCAGAATGTGCCTAGTAAGGCGTGTGACGATATTGTAAACGGGGAAGAAGCCGGCCGAAGCGAGGACCAGCGAACTATATCGAGCTGGAAGAGCTGGGAACGAGAATGAGGGGATGGTAAGGAGCGTAAGAACGAAAGAGGCCAGAGAGAAGAGAGGGGATGGAAGTGATGCGCCTGCTCGAACACTGCGACGTGACGATCTCTGAGCAAAATTATGGTGATAAAGGGGTGCACCGTGCAGGGTTGGCGGTCGAGTCGCGATCATGTGCTCGTTGCTGGGGACCTGCAGGTAGACCCACTAGGCCGCTTTAGCTCTAGTCGCTGGTCTTTGCTCTAGCCGTTCATGTTCTAACTGCACTCCGTATAGACTATTAAATTGTATATTGTCTGTTCCAACGGCGCGTCTTTACTCTATTGTATTGTAGGTGTCTAGCTGTCCTTGCTCTAACTGCTCGTCTTTCCTTCTAGCCTTCTTTGTTCTAGCCGTTCACTATCCCTCTAGCCGTCTTCGCTCTAGCCATTTCTTCTCCTGCTAGCCGTCTTTGCTCTAGCCGCCCGTGCCGAAATGGGCTAGTGCGTTTGCTTGTTCTTGGCAAAAGAGCTCGCTCGACCGATATCGAACCACCGCTAAGCTTGTTGCCCACAACGTCACACCCATTGTCACCCACCGCCTCCACCTACCCTTTCGACCTCGACACTACACTCTCCACTCACCAATTCAATTGCGCCCGCCATGTCGAGCATCATTGGCCGCACTGCTTTCCGCGCCGCCCCGCGTCTCCGGGCGACCCCCGTGGCCATGACCCGCCGTTGGGCCAGCGCCTCGGCATCCGTCGAGGAAAGGCAGGCCACCAAGGAAGCCCTCAAGACCGGGGCTAAGCGCGACCCTGAGCTCTACGTACGTCTTTCATACTGGCTCACGAAATCGCTGAAGGGGCAATGGCTGGTCAGGTGGGAATACAATGTCGGAACGGAGCTTTCTCCATGACCAGCCGGACTCCCAAAGCGGGCGACACACGGGAAGAATAAAGTGAAGAGTGTGAGCTGACTGAATTAGGTTCTTCTCGCCATTATGAGCGGCATCTTTGGCGTTGCCGGCTGGCACTTTTGTAAGCCTCCAACGAATTGAAGCGTGGTATCGACATCTACTTACCTATCCAGCTCGCTCCCCCACCAGCGCCTCCTCCGAGCGCAGCGTCGCCGAGGCCGTCAACAGCAAGCCCTGGGAAGAGGGTGGTGGCGAAGGCAAATACCAGTACCACCCTGGCGGTGACCCCAACGCTCCCAAGAAGGATGCTCCTTCCGCCTTGAACGTGGTCATCATCCCGAATGTGACCCTGCCCAAGGTACATCACCTGCCCATGTGAGAGAGGCTCCTGCCAAGGACAGTATACTGACTCTCCCAGGAACTCCATGATACCTACAACAAGTGGGGAAAGGACGGCTACTAAACATCATTTTGACCACAACCAAGTTTCCTTGCCTCTTTAGACAAATGCACGTCACATACCACACATTTCCCTTGCTGCGACAAGTTCGCCATTTGTAGATAAGCTCAGACGGAGGCTGTACCGAGTAGACACGAATTGGAGTCCTTCAAACCTGGCATTTCTTCCCTTCAAAGTTTATTCTCATTTCATTTCATTATCTACATTGGCATTTCCATTTTCATGGTCTCAATGTGAGGGGTATCAATGCTCCATATCTATGCCCTAATATGCCCGGCTCTACCACATGGTGGATATGCATGGCAAATCCTACGTCCAGTACCGCAGTCTCCCTAGCCGAACGCCATTCATGCAAAGTTTCCGACATTACCCGTTATCGCCGATTACTCGTTTCGCACGCCGATGTATCTCGTCCATTACAGTGCTACCGCAATCAATCCAAGCATCACACCTCCAACTACGCCCACATTCAAATTCACTAACCGCTCTGCGCCAGCCGTGAACAGGGGTTCAGAAGGCTGCGCAGGCGTCGCTGTCGACGATCCCTTCGATGTCGTCTCCGTTTTTGACGATGTAAGCACCGTTGGCACAAAAGGTAGGTCGACAGAAGTTGGCGTCACGCTCGCCGTTAGCGTTGGCGAGTTGTAAGTACTATTTTGCGTCTGGCTTGTCAATGTATAGCCCCTAGAATGCCCGCTCGCATGCCTCGTTCGGGTTCCGTTTCCGGGAATAGAGTTGCTGGGCTTGGCGTTGTTGGAGTGGTAATGCGAGTGCGTGCTAGTGTGTGATATGTTGGCGGTGGGCTGCACGTAGACTGTTGTGGTGGCGCAAAATACGGCTGTAACTGACGTTGAGGAGGGTCGTGTAGAGTTTCGTGATGGCGGGTGTGTGTGTGCTGTATTGGAGGGGATGGGAGATATGGAGGCGAGGTTGTATCCCGTTGGACTGGAGATGGGTGTGAGGCGTAGGAAGCGCGACGAGGAGGATGAATCGGGCGTCGGTTTTGCTGTGACTGTCCATGAAAGAATCGCGAGGACTATGTGGGTGTAGGTGGTATGCATCATTATGGAGTGGTTTGTTTTATCTGGCTGTTTGCGAGGAGAGTTGGTGTCGTCGTTGTCGATCAGTTGGGATGGTATCCCGGGCTGGACGTAGTGTTTATATTTGGCTTGCTTCGCGGGTCGAAAACGAGGGTATGTGCTTGGTGGTAAATAAAAGGCGGGAAAACAGTATGAAGCGCTGATTAGAGATGTACCGTTCTATCGCAGCTGAAAGGAAACGGGACTGTAGAGGTGGGGTGTAGGCGTGCGGGTATCTTCGAGAGCAAATAACGACGGTGATGCTGATGCCGATGATATAAGAAATGAACCGCCCCCCCAAAAAAGAGACGAGGCGCAATGTAGATGTACTCGAATACCTAGACTAGGCTACCAAAGTACATAGACCGAGACGTACGACGAACACACCTAGTCTTAGAAGCCTTAGACTTGGGATCGAACGCGTGCTGCCACCGTCCATCATCTATCTAGATGCTTTATTACACATCAAGTCCATACGATTACAGGGGATCCCTTCGACCGTCTATCCCGTCACCTTGTTTCTAGAATTAGGATTATCTATCGAGGGCGTGGAGGCGCTGCGAAGTCCAGAGTACAGGCACGCCATCGCATCGCCCCACCCGCTTCGGTAGCCTAGGAATGCGACGCGGTGCATGTTCTGCTATAATAAGCACCGAGTTCGCTTCAGGAACGCGTTGGCGGGAGCCGAGGGGAGGATTGCCGGTTTGGGGGCGTGGGTGGTGTGCGGGTGTGGCTGTGGCTGTGGTTTTGATTGTGGTTGTGGGGGCGATCGTTGGTGGTGATGGTAATCATCGGTACGGACGCACGGACGCAGTAGCTGGTGCTTATTTTTGGGATTCTGAGGCTGAGCTAGGTATTTTATTTCGTATGGGGATGAATTGATTGATTGGTTGATGGGGGGTTTCCTTGATTACTTCATACCGGATGCGGCGACACTAGTAGGGCATCTTATGCACACCACACTTGTGCCAAGTGCAGCCTCGGGCATCGATGGAATGGCTTGTTTATTTTTTTGGAAGGGAGGAATTGTGTAGATGGTCATTGTACTGTAGTGTGAGAAAATAGTTGGGGCAAGAATTCGCTTCCACGAACGGAGTTTGTCATGTGACCGTATCTATAGTCTCGCGTTAGTTACATAATCATACCGAACCCCAAACAACAACAGCAGGAACGCGATCCTGTTCCAGCAGTTGATATTCACTGTTTACATAGTCTATCCCGTACTTTATGCACCTACAGCAAGGAAGCACATATAATAGTTATGTCAGACTTTAACATAGCTGACGACAAGGCAGAGCGGCGATCATCCACGTGCCATGATATTCGCTCTAAGCTGGACTTGACGACTCTTAGCGAAGTTGAGGAGTATGAAACAGGAAAATTCCTCCGCTCGAGTTTTGTCTATATTGATAAAGACGACACCGTTTGGTTTGGTGAGGCACCTGGAATCCGAAAGTACGACTTGACAGTTGAGATTCTCAAACGCGAGCTACGAAGGATTCCCAATGAGAAGATCTACCCACTTTACGACAAAAGGATATCCGTCGTCGCGTCGGACCAAGTTGAGCAGCAGAACTATTACATCAAACGACCCAAAGCCGGGTGCGCGGGGAATGAGTACGAGCTGAAACTCGTCCCACGCATGCTTTTGGAAGAAGCCGAGATGCTCGAATTCCTCAACCAAGATCAACATCGCCACCCAAATATCATTAGATACTATGGCTGTACCGTCAAATGTGGCCGTATAACCGGAATCGCTATAGAAAAGTATGATACCATGTTGCAATATCGATATCATGTCCCGCGTGATCTGGATATCGCGGTCTGTATGGACGGCATACGCGCTGGTGTTGGGCACCTCCACTCCCTAGGACTCGCACACAACGACCTCAATCCTACCAACATTGCCCTAGACGCCAAGGATAATCCAATTATACTTGACTTTGGGTCATGCAAGAAGTTTGGCGAGGACCTTATCTCAGCAGGCACGCCTGGCTGGATTGATGAGGAGTACACCACATCTGCGCAGCAGCATGACATTATCGCTATGGGTAAGATCGAAGCATGGCTTAGAGAAGAGAATCAGAAGAGACGTTTGGATCATGGTAGAGAATGATACATATTGTGTTATGATCAGTACAGACTAGCTACCTAGTCGTGTGCAAGTTACATAGGTCTCAATCCAGTCTCGATACGAATTTGGATGGTTGAGCTTGATACGGCTTCAGATAAAGTCTTCAGTGTTGGTCGGGTAGAAAGTAAAGTACAACTTTGTCGAGGTTCTTAGGGTATATGCTGTGCTGCTGCGCCGCATCACTTGGCAATTAACAGTAGGCAAGCACGCAAGTCATGTCATTGAACACTTAATTACGTACGATTCGTTAGAAAGTACCTGTCGATGAATGATTGAGAGAGGTATGAGAGGGGTACACGAGCGATGTGCCAACCTACCCATTCAGAAATAGCTTTAATGTCATGATTAATTAGGTAGAAAGCTAGGCGGTGTATTTGGAGGCATTGTAGTTTAAAAAGATGTACTTAAAACACAGTCGATGCACCTAATGACCTAGCAGCTAAGGAGATAGCAAAAGGTATCAATTCGCCCTCATCTCGCTGGAAGATGAAGTGGAGTGCGTACAATATACCCCCAATAAAGAACCCCAAGGCCTCTGGTGCTGAGGTCGTTTCATCGGAATATGTAATAATATCGAAAAACTATATTCAATGACAAAAGTAGCAAGGGGCAGATCGATTGAATCTGGGTCGAGTCATCAATCCAGACAAGAATCTCAGCGCAATACTGATGCTATCTTTCGATACCAGATCGTCACACGGCACATTCATCATTCAGTAAGCATCAACAACCAACAAGCAACAAGTAAAAAATAAGAGTAATGGTAAAATTCCCTTAGGGACCAACATGTAAAAAGCAATTCTCCAAATTACGTTACTATACTAGATATGCCGCATCCCATCCACATCCATATCCACGTCCACATCCACACGTCTCCCAGACCCGCCTTTCGAATCCGCAGAAGAGACGTCCCTTGCCGTTGCCCAAGGCTGCAAAACTGTATGCCTCGAGAGGAGTGCAAGAGTAGTACGAGAGAAGGAGCGGGGGGGAAGATAGTAACAGAAGAATTGCGTAGGGGCCGTGCTTGAGAAACCGGAGAAAAGAAGTTGGATTGATTAAACCAGTTCGCACCATCGCCGCCATAGGGATGTAAGAATCAATTCCAGCGTCTGAAATCGAGGGGATCGAGAAGCGAATATGTGGTTTTCAAATCGAGGTCGGGTTAAAAGGTTGTCGTCGTCGTTGATGATTGTCTTGGGACAGACGGGATCGAAAGGGCGATGAGGGAAAAGAGGGAACGAGAAACGGAAGAAGAGAAGTTCTCCCTCCTATATCATCACCCTAAAGCGTGACGATTTACTGGCGCATAACCAGACAGTTGTACCCAGGGACGGCACCGCGCATCACGAGGCAGTTGTATCCAGGGACGGCACCGCGCATGACGAGGCAGTTGTATCCAGGGACGGCACCACGCATGACAAGGCAGTTGTAGCCGGGGACGGCGCCACGTTGAGTGCGAGACATGTTGATGATTTGAGGGTTTTGGGGTGGTTTGGAAAGTGAGTGGATGATTGTAGTTGTGAAGGAATGAGTGTTCTGGTGGATTGAATGGGTGCGATGGAGGGGGATATTTATATGTGAGGATGGAGTGGATGGTCATTGTATTTCGGAGTGCATTCTTTGAGGAATGGGATAGTGTTATGGAGTGTGATAGGTCTGGTGGTTAGGGATAAAGAGATGTTGGGTGTGTGGGATTGTTCGCGTGGGTGTAATGTCGTGGCAAAGGATGTTGTTGCGCCGCTACTATTGTTCTCTTACTATTGTACTCTGCACCTCGCCGTATCCACTCATCCAATGACTCCCCAAAACATCTAAAAAAGACCTTGAAGGAAGCCTTTCGTACTTTTTATTCGCCCATATGCTTGTGAAAATGTGGAGGCTGGTGCTTTCGAGCTGCTTCAGAAGTGGCCCGTGTGGACGAGTTCGCTGTTTCGGTCTCTGAGTGCTTGATAAACCTCCACAAAGCTTGTAGGAATCCCAAAGATACCTTTTCCGGCTAAATAATAAGATCGCGGACTAGACCAGTCGTATTCGGTGTGGCTTCCTACACTAAAGGGTGGCAAGGCCCATCAATACTCATCCCTAAGCGTCGGGTCCGAAGAATCTTGTAGTTCCAAGGTAATTGTTACGACCCCACATGTCTTTTTGTTGGAAGAAACACCTCGTGGAAGAATAGTAAGGGCCAGCGAAGCTCATAGGATCGTTGTTCCAGTAGGTATGACTAGGAATAATAATACTCCAACATCAACCTTCCGCACTAAAGGTCGAGATGGCCCCAATTTATATAGATTACACTCGAGCGAGTCGCATCAGTATAAATCAGGGCCTGGGTAGTTTTCAGTTAAGCTACTAGTTGGTATTGGTACTGGGGAATAGATCGTGGGGCCACGAAAAGTGGGTTGTTCCGCTAGGTTTTCAAAGCCCTGGAAGCCATCCAAACCGTTCGCAATCGCATAATCCACGTTCATTGTTGCCCCCATTAGCGACTCCATGGCAGGGTTGTTTATGGTTGATTGCCAGGGTAGTGGTGCCACCATCACATCTTGGTTTTGCATGGTAGAATCGAATAGTGTCTATCACTACCGTTAACATCAATCCTTGAAAAAGGCTAGGAAATCGCGTACCCAATCTAAATCCGGTGAAACATCTGGTATGTCGGGCGGAACTACTCTAGGATCAAGAGTAGATGGCCATGAATTCCACATACCCAGTGGCATATCTTCAGGAATCGACTCTGGCGTCAACTCTTGTGCTGGCTTGGCCGTACCTACTCACTATTAATGCGTACCCTTTGACTGCTCCGAAAGCACATACATCTCTCAAACTTATCCGGTGATATATCCTGCAGCCCCGCCTCTGCTTGCTTAGGAGAACCCTTACTCAACATCGCTTTTAGGATTGCAGCGCCTCTGACCGACTCACGGAAACGATTTGGGTGATTTGTCCAAATATCATGAGTTCTTTCCAGAATGTCGTACAATTTCTGAACTTCAGGAGATGAAGGATCCGACGACCTCAGATAGTGCATTTCTAAGCTTAATATCATAGCCGCCAACAAGTAGTCGTAGGTTTGCAACGACGACATATACCACCACACTTTGGCCAACTGACCTCCGGGTTGGCATGCATGAAAGATGGCTTTGTGATGGTTGAGGATTTCTACAGCCGCATCGATGCAGATTCTGCGCGATTCTGCATATCTAGGGTCTGTTTGTCCCGCTGCAAGATATGTTCGATGCAAGATCAATTTTGTCTTGAGATATACAAGTTCTATGTTGAAGCGACTCATGACTAGGACAGGCGGACCGTTGATACTGTCTTCCATGGTGCGGACACGCATGCCTTCGGGGATGTAGTCGTGAGCTTCCTCAAGCCTCTTGTGGAGGGCCATAATGGTAGAATAGCGTGGTGGTGTGATCTTTTGCGCCAATTCTGCCGCATCTGCAAAAATCATAGCAATCCGGCACTTTGTAATAGTGTACGTTGCCGGAGTGATTTCGGTTAATGGGCGTCCTTTGGGAGTCTCAGTCATGGAAGCAGATATATCAGCATCGTAAAGATTCCGAGGCGGGCGAACATCGCTTTCGATTCGGTGAACAAGAGCAGGTAAACCGATTGCGAATGAGATGAGGCTGTCCATCATGTTGATTATATGCCACACCCTTCGACGCATCTCGCCCTGGAACGGCGTCAACTCTTTAAAGTTGCTGGGATCTCGGTGATAACCCATACGCATGGCAACACGCAGCGCAACACCGTTCATGAGCCAAATCTTCGAATGATGATCATCTCGCCTCAGAAATTCGCATTCTCCGTAAATCATCAGCGTTTCGAGGCAGTAGGGTTGGCTTTTCGCAATATCTGCTAGAACAATAGCTGAAGATGCGAGCTGTTGAAATTTGTTAACAGAGCTTATAAAGTAATCGCCTGGATCTTTCCAGTCGTATCCAGACGAGTGGTCATATGCCGTCGCATATGCATGCATCCCAGGGTCTCGAGGTCCTAGGATGATTCCCAAAGAAAGCGCAGAATACAACAGGGCGATCCACATGACGGAGACTGACGAGGGGTCTCGCCAGAATTGTTTGTACTCTTCGCGAAATGTGGGAGCATGAATGATGAACAAGAGGGGATTCGAGCTGCGGTCACTCAGCTTTGACATCGATTCATGGAGCAAACCTCTTACCTGTTAAACCAAAGAGGGAGAAGTCGATCTACTTCCTCCTTTGGTGGCATCTCCTCGATGAGTTGCCTTTTGGTGATGGGCCGGGGCATACCGTACGTTATCGATGAACGCGCACTAGCGTAGTCCCAATTCTCTCCGCTTTCCTCTTCCTCAGTCTCTATTTCTTCCAAGCTTGCCTTTACTTCCTCGATCTCCTTCAACAAGGATGACCAATGATAGGCACCTACATAATTCGTCTCGGTCCCCGAACCGCTGATGTGCAATTGACCAAAAGTCTCAGGATTCAACTCTTCTGGTTTCGGCTCCTCAAGCTCAGGAGGCGCATTCAATCCCTGCTCGTGTTCTTTCTGGTTGATCAAGTTCACCACCAAGCTTTCGAGGTTCCTGATTCGACCACGCATATTCTGCGCTTGCTTACTCTTGGGCGGAGGCGGCACGTAATGACATGCATCGTGGCGTGAACGCTTTACACACTGGTCACAGATCGGCTGCTCTCGATTACACTTGAGTTTGCCTTGTCGACAGGGCGTACAACTGAGCTGTGGTCTAGCTCGTTTGATCGGAGCACGAGTGAAGAGATCGATGGATGACGGAGGCACCATCGATCCCGCCGGACTCGCTGTGGATTGGCTTCTGTCAGACATGTTGGTGGAGATGGACAATGTTATGCGCACTTTGTCCTGCGGGATGTGCTCTATGTTATTATTCTGATACCGATACTAGCGGACGCGGCGGGACACGCAAGCCCAGAGCTCAGGGAGAGACGTTCAGTCTTGGCGTAGGAATTGTTTGAGACTCGGCGTGTGGCGGAGTAAATGGAGTAGAATAGCGAGTATCTAGTTGCTTCTTGGGTGAAGTTGGGAAGAAGACAACATTATATGAATCAAGTGTCGATACTTTGACGGTGTGACTTGTTCTACCTGAAGAGGTCTAGCTAACAATTGCAAAGCAAGACTCGTTCAAGGGCGGAAAGCGACAGAGTTGTACGGAGTACGGAGTAGATACTTAGGTAATTAATCAAGTAAATGATGCGGTGGTTGTAAATGACATGGAAGGGAGGTGAGACGGTATGAGTAATGTACATGTTGGCCCCCACAATATTGCAAGGTACGCACTACCCCACCACGCACACAGTCACGTGATAGACAGCTCCATCCACTCAGATACCTCCATCTTCGGACCACCGAGACCACCAAGATTGCCACGACTTCGCGATCAACACCATGGCGTTTCCCATGTCTCTGCAGCCCGCATTTAGGATAACTTCAAGACGCTTGTCGCACTTTACTCTATCGCCATGTTTGCCAACTATCAATTCCTATTCATACCCATCGCTGCGACGGTGCTTCCGAACAGAAGCAACACTACCACCAATACCGCAATTCGCCTTCGCATTTGAGTAAGGCAGGCGCTTCATTCCTTTATGTATCCTTCTTAGGCTCTGACAGGCTACAGTATCGATGGTGTTCTCGTCCGGAGCTCCGATCCTCTCCCCCGCGCCCATAAAACCCTCTCCTACCTCCAATCGCAAAGCATCCCCTTCATCCTGCTCACCAACGGCGGCGGCAAGCATGAATCTGAGCGCGTCTCGGACCTCAGCAAGAGGCTCTCGGTCCCATTAGACACAAGCATGTTTGTCCAGAGCCACACCCCCTTTGCAGACATGCACGAGTACAAAGACAAGACCGTCTTGGTCGTGGGCGGCGACGAAGATAGATGTAGAATCGTAGCCGAGCAATACGGCTTCAAGACGGTCGTCACACCCGGCGATATACTAGCCGCATATCCCGCCATATGGCCATTCTCGCAACAACTACTGCCTTACTACAAGGGCTTCACGCGGCCCCTCCCCGCCCCCATCGACCCAACCTCGCCATCCACATCGTTGAAAATCGACGCCGTATTCGTCTACAACGATCCCCGCGACTGGGGCCTCGACACGCAAATCATAAAAGACCTTCTCCTCTCGCAAAACGGCATAATGGGCACTCTATCGCCGAAGAACGGCGACGCTTCATTGCCGAATAAAGGATATCAACAAGACGGCCAACCGCCGCTCTACTTCTCGAACCCAGACCTCCTCTGGGCTGCAAAATACCACCTCCCTCGCCTCGGCCAAGGCGGCTTCCGCGAAGCGCTGGAAGGGGTCTGGAGCGCGCTGACGGGCGGCGAGAAGAATGGGGTGCAGCTTCAGAAAATAGTCATGGGGAAGCCGCATGGATTTACATACGAGTTCGCAGAGAAGAGGTTGATTGCGCATCGGAAACACCTGCTGAGTCGGTCTGATCGCCCACTGGAGCATTTGAAGAGGGTGTATATGGTGGGCGATAATCCCGAAAGTGACATTTTAGGTGGGAATAACTATCGGAGCCCGCATGGGACGGACTGGGTTAGCGTGCTGGTGCAGACAGGCGTTTATGTCGAAGGCACTACGCCAGCGCATATGCCGAGGAAGACAGTGGGAGATGTGTGGGATGCTGTAGATTGGGCAGTCACACAGGAAGGATGGAAAGGCTAATATTGAATTGTACATACATTGATTGTAAAAAGTTGAAAACTTTAAGCGTTTTGTCAATAGCGCAGCATTGAAGACCCAGGCGAACTAATCATCACAGCACATTACACCACGAGCAGACGCACAAATAGTGAACCCTAAATGATATATATTCATCGCAAGACGGAAGTGAAGTCTACCTAGTTAAAAAAAAAAAAGGAGAAAAGTTAAGACGCTATGAAAAAATGATTTCCATGCAACCGCTAACATACAAGCAGTAGAAGAGAAAGAAAAAGAATATAAAAAGAAAGAAAAGATCCCCCCAGAAAAAAGCCTACTACATTCCCCGACAAGGGGGAACAAGGTGGAGGGGAAGAGAAGAATAAAACGAAGAATAATCATCATCATCATCATCGGGTGTGTTTCTATCGCATTTCAAACATGTCATGTTATGCCAACAGATAGATGTATCAACAAAGCTCTTTACTCGTCGACAAAGAGTACATTGTTCGGCGCAGCAGGAAGGTCAAAGGCAGATGCCACCCTCTTGCCCAGCTTTCCAGTCTTGACATCACGGGCGTAGACATCCACATTGTACGAAACCTGGTTGCCCACCGCGACCAAGCTACCGTCCTTGTTGAGGCTGAAGTGGCGCGGGAACTTGCCGCCGCTAGGAGCAAGCTGTACGAACTTGAGCTTGCCGTCGGGCCTGGGCTGGAAGGTGACGATTGAGTCCGAGGGCACTTGGGTGCTGTTTGAGGGGTCTGGGTTGGGGACGTTTGTAAGTGTGACGTTGCGGTTAGAGGCGAGGACGAATTTGTTGTCTGGGGAGATTTGGATCTCGGCTGCGGCGCCGCCGGCGGTGGAGGTCTCGTTGCCGTAGGTGCTTTGCTCGTCGACTTGCTTGAAGCTGAGGCCGCCTTGGCGGAGGTAGTCGACTTTGTAGGAGACGATCTTGTTGTTCAGCTCGTGGACGACGAAGAAGTAGGTGTCCTTGCCGGATTTCCAGAAGGCGCCGTGGCGGGGGCCGGAGCCGGCGGCGGCTTTGAGATCGTCGTGGGCGGTGAGTTTGCCGGTTGAAGGGTCGATGCAGAAGACGTGAGTGGCATCAAGGCCGAGATCGGGGAAGACGAGGTATTGGCCGGTGGGGTCGAGGATGGAGTGGTGGACGTGCGAGGTGGTTTGGCCGGCCCCGGGACCATGACCCTCGGATCCATATACGACTTTTTGGATCTCGGTGAATGCGCCGTCTTTGCTGACTTTGTACGCTGTGACTGCACCGCCTCCATAGTGAGCAATGGCAACTGCCGTGTTGTTGTTGTAGAACTGCGTAGCAACGGGACCGCCTGGAATGCTGATAAAGTTGCTGACATCCAAGCTACCGTTTGCGCTCTTCGTCAGGGAGTAAAGGCCAGCTTTGTCGGCCGTAGCCCAAGCCTCGTCAAGACCGACGACGATTCCGCTCTTGTACAACGTGGTGTCGAGCCAGGTGGGCTGCGGGCCCATCTTGGTGAGTGCAGAAGCGATCTTGAGAGATCCCGCCTTGTCTGCGAGTCCGGGAGTAAAGTCGAGGGTGAGGACTGAGCCGTTGGTGCCGTCCACCTTGGCAAAGCCAGACATGAGCAACTTGGAGGCTGCGGCCGAGGTCGCGAGACCGGCCATGAGGATTGTTCGGAGAGCCATTGTGGGATGGTGTTGATTTGGAGCTTCAAAGCGCTAGCGTGGTGTTGTAGAGGAGAACGAACGGCTTGCGTTTCTGTCGAATACAAGTTACAAGAAGCGGCGGCTCTGTCGAAATATAACCAGAGAAGTAGATGGGTCTAGGAGGGTCTTGCGCAATAGTGACCGAAAAGTTCGGAAGACAGGTCCTGTGACTCCACGAATTTGAAGTGTCGGGGCCGGTTGGATGCGAAAAGAAGGACTTGGGTACGTTCAAGCAACCAACGCCGAAGTGAAAAACCAGGGTGGAATGCGCACTATAGTAAATGAAGCAAAGGCGCGAGGAAGGGCGAGCAAGAGGGATATATGTATCGGGCTTGGAGGGAACAGTTCCGTGGCGGCCGGCTTAAGGTTATTGGAGGATTATATGGGCGGGGGATCGAAGACTGGGGTAAAAGAGATGTACTATACTAAAGGCCCGTCTCCAGCCTGGGCTTCGCAGATTAAAATACTTTACGAAGGCTGCATAAGCCGTTAGAGCCGGGGTTGACGGCTGCGGTGAATGTGCAAGGCCAGGAACAGGCAGGCTGTGCTAGCCATTCACTGCCGCCATGAAGGAATCCATGGCTGTCAGACGTTTCAGATATTTTGGAGGCGCAGGACACGAACGGCCGCCATCCAAGCCGTGCGCGTGTAAGCAGCGAACGACGTGGGAAGCCAAACACTATTCACTCATCAATCGGTCCGTGGCTCGTCTGCGTCTACGAATAGTCTACTGTCTTGACGAGTAGGATGGCAAAGGACAGACCCGCTTGAAACAGCCCCCGTGAAACAACGACCCAACAGTGAACGAGAGGACGGGAGTGCCTTATTGTCGGGCGCGGGAGCTGTACAACACTTTCGTACCATACTTCCATACTTCGTAATATACGGAGTACTGTATCTACTTCTCCTGTGAGGCTCCTCCAGCCATCAACGAACACCGGCTTGGAGACTCCTTGGTCTCCGATCATTTATTTATTTTCCTTCGAATCCACCAGGGGTACTATTACGACGTCTCGGCGGGCCGCCTATAATATTTCTAGATTACTGCCATCTGGAGCCTGCGTTCGAGATTGGGATGGGCGCAATCCACCATGATTGCACCATAAAGGCCGAGAGAGCCGCTGTTGCTTGCGGCACCGTCTGTCGAATGTCGCATAATTACCTGGTCATCTACGTCTCTACTGAATGTTGCATGTACACCGCACAATATTGCTGGGCCTCACCGTGCCGCATGCCGTGGACAAAGAGGGTGGTGAAATCAATAATAACGGGTCTATGGCTCCATTCATCGCCTTCATACTTGCTGGGCACTGCTATTTTTGGCCTAGACGAGGGAAATAGGCCCTTTGAATTGTTGATGCCAATTCTACGTGTCTAGATACATTCGACCTAACAATCTGCCGAACTTCGCCTTGCAACATCAATGGCATTCCGTATCGTGCTGCGGAATTCAAAAACTAAGATTAGGCTGCGTCGTGCGAGGAATGGGGGGGGGTTCGTGACTCGCAACGAGAGACCAGGTACTAATGTCCGGATGTGGGATATGCACGATGATCTTGGTCGAAATCGATAAAGCTTACGGAGTACGCTCCTACGGTATACAGACATAGTACACAACGATTTCAAAATAGTCGCGGGATCTTGACTCAGCATTACCCTTTTGCGACCGCGTAAACAATGTCAAGATTACATCCCAAGGTAATCGAACATCATCTGGCGACCCCGAAAGAGCATGATGAGGGATTTGACGGACGAGTCTAAGAGCAGTCTTTACTGCTGCGTTGTCTTTGGAGGGATTGATGCTAATGAAAGTTGACCTCTTTCACTTATCATACTTTTACAAAGCGCAACGTCTCTCACCATTTGAAGGAGCTATGGAATACTCAGTCGATTGTCAATCAGCTCTTTTCGACCTACTTACAAAGATCTCAAAAGCTCTCACTTGGGAAATGCTGTCTCTAGGCCAAGCAAATCTCCATCACTCCTCCTCCGAGCCACCTGTACAGAATAGACTTACTTGAAGCTTGATATCACTCCTGCTCCAGCAATCGATCTGATCTATATAACAAAATCTGACAACTAATCTTGACGTACACTCTATAGATGCCTGTAGGGAACGCCAGAAGTATCACAAAAACAGGCCAGAGTGACTGCCAGTCTGCCGTCCAGTTCTATTCAAACTGCCAGAAGCCAGCCTCGACCAATGCGCCTCTAACCATCTCGTTGATGGCGAAACTGGCATTGAACACTTTCGCTACTTTCGGCTGGTAAATCAGCCACAGACTTTTGATATAACCTCACGTGTACGAGGATACACCTTAGATATGTCCTTTACAATTAAAAATGATGCTAACACGGATAGTCTAGTCTACTAAATAACGAAGGTCTAGCGTGAACGGGTATGTTTCAAAAACGTGTATCCAGCGAAGTCGATGATGGTCAGCCAGTGAAGAGACCAAGACCAAATGCCACCCCAACAATACCTACTCCGCCCAAACCTATTCATATAATCAGCGATGACGACGAGCCTACGACCTCGTTTAAAGGCGCAGGCACCCAATCCGATCCGTTAATCTCGTTTGAGTGGATGACGGGAAATGTGATCAAACACGTCGACCAAGAACCTATACTGGTGGAATCGGACAACGAAGAGGAGAACGCGGCATCTTGTTCGGATCAGGCGTCTAGTGCTGCTATTTTTCATGGGAACAATGTCCGTGAAAACGATGATCGCCAACCGCTGCTCAATGAAGCAGCCAAGATCTCGGGAGATGGCAGAACTACTGACATGAGTGGCGGTAGCTTCGCCGTCCCGGAGACTGCCTTTTCCTCAGCACATCTTGACGGTGTTGATGCTGAGCAACATGACGATTCGGCTTCAATAACATCCTCGGTTACTTTGCGAGAGTCCACCCCCTTTGGGTCTTCTTCGCCCATCGAATCTCTCCTTCCCGAAGAATCGCCGTCTACGCCAGAGTCTCCTGCTTCTCCAAGTACACCTTCTCATTCTGTTCGCGTAGCTACAGCAGCAGCCAAGAGAGACACATGGCTAGCATTTTTAACTGACCCTGAATCATCCGATGAGAGTGTCGAAGAAGATGGGAGTACAGGAGCCGGTAGCGACACTGGTGACCTGCCTTGCTGTATTTCCATCGATTTAGATGGAGAGGATGACGATACAGCGATAAGGCGAATCTCTGCTGAGATTGGGGTATGGAATGGATGGTTGACTTCGAATCACATCAAGACGGAGCCCAACGGTGACAAGAGAGATATACTCACATATGATCCTACCCCTGATGAGGAACCCAACACATTCGTTGATGACAGAACGAGGGCTTCTTTGACAGATCAAATGTTACATACCAAATCGTTCAATGGCGCTTCAGCTCCGGCATCTACTTTGACTAGCTTTCAGCTACGTCCGATCACACCTGAGACTGATGAATCCCAGGAAGACAGCGCCAAGAAGATCAAAAAGCTTCAAGACTGGAAGGAGCACACAATGTACAAGAAGAGGCTATTATTCAACACATGCATCGAAAAGCAAAGGCCCACCCTAATGAATCGCATACAAAAGATCATAGATCAAGCCCGGCCTGAAACGAACCAAGAAGAATCGTGCTGGATTTACGAAGGTCAACGATCAGGTCCAAATGCTGTCACCATGGGCGTCTCATTCCAACACGAAGATAAGTTTCACCATTTGAAACTAAACTTGGGCACTATCAAGCTCTTCCTCGATGGCCGACTCACCCCAGATGCCATGAAGGGTTATATGGAAAACTGGTGGCATTTAAGTCATCTATGTGGCAACTGGCGGTGCGTCAACTCTAATCATGTCATTCTCGAATCGGATAAAGACAATGTTCACCGGAATAGGTGTCTCCGGCCGAGAAACAACGTGCGGCCAATTTGTTACCACGATCCTCCGTGCATGACGCATCTTACAAAGCCGATTCCGCTGGAAGACAGGTCGTTGGGTAAGGGGGGAAAAGGTACGATCGGAGCGTCAGAATTGGAGGATTCCGATTAGGGCTAGATACCACCCGTGTCCATGAAGATGTCCTGTCACTCCCAGCAAGGGTTGAAGACACATGACTGCACCTTCAACACAGCCAGTTTGATGAAGCACCTGAGTCAAGGTGTCACTTTTTGTGCAATCGGAAACACTGAGTTTGATCGGGTCTCTTGAAAAGTAGCGGAATACTTGCGAAGGATTTGAGACAGCTTTCACGATTTTACCTACTTGCCATCATTTATACCGATCTGGTCGGATAATGAGGATTACATGCCTTGGAGCGATTTCAATAAGATGGTCTTATAAATTACTTTTTCAGAAAGATGTATGCACGCGAAGGCCATGCATATATGGAGCTGTGCATTCCAACCAATCACATACAGTTACATAGGCACCTAAGTACATACAAACATAGTGCACAGCAGAGTCGCACGGCTCCACAATGAGTAAGCGGACCTACATAGACTTCATCGCAACATCGTTCGTTCGTTCCACTTCCCATCTCAACATGATGGCTGTCAAACAGTCAGTGGAAAGCGACGGAATCACGGGATTTCCAATCAATGATTTATCAATTACTATCAAAAATGTTGCCTTTTAGAGCCGTTGTTTCCAAACCACACTGTGATGATATTGTATCAGCTTTCGTGAGCATGACCAGCTCCCTGGAACTACTTTCATTGTGATCAGATGCAGAGATGGCACTGTGTCTGAAGAATATGTACATGAGCTGATCACGTGCAGAAGAATAGGTCTTGGGAATGAGACCAAAAGTGCTCGACACGGCACTGCAACAACGCAAGAGGGAGCAATAAGAATCGATTCAGGTTCTTTCTTGCTGCTATTAGGGCTATTGCATGAAAGTTTGGGAGTCGCTTGAAGGTGTTCAAGACGTGGGGAAACATGTACGGATGATGCTCTCCAGCAAACGGTCACCGTCGCTGAGGATCAATACCAATTCCGCTTCAGATGCGCACTCTCACACTCACATCCACGCTCACATTCACCGGCACTGCACTTCATAGATCAGCATCTGCTTCTCTGTAAACTGTCGTGTTGTAGAAGTCAATATCTTCGGTTTGCTAGGTTTGCTCCTTCTCTCCACCTCCTCATTGCTCCTTCGCGCCAGAGAGAGCTCCTTTCTTCGCCACACCAACTGAGCTCAACCTCAACTCCTCACCAAAGTTGCTTCGTGGGTGTCACTACATATCTATCGACACGCTACAAAGCGCTCCCCGCGTTGGCGCAACGGCGTCCAGTCGTGCGTGTCGCTTCTTCTGTCACACAGAACACTGTTTCGCAGCTGTCATCGATTGGCCCTTTTCCATAGCATATTCTCCGTCTTCGGGACCCGTCAAGCCGGCGAACACAAGGCCCAAAATACGGGGCCAGCGGCGTAGTGAGTCCATCTTCTCTTTTCCCCTCACCAGCCTTCGCCGTCTGGTTCACGGGCAGCTGCTGATCGACGGAGCCCGCCGTCCTGCTGCTGCGCAGACTTCTGGCGGGAGAGTGCCAGTTGGAGCACCTGGCCAGCTTCTCGGCGTCTCTTCACACTCCCACATCCAGATCGTACCGCGCGCCGACAACGAGACTGTTGAGATCGGAGGCTTTCGTGAGAACAACCTGCCCACCTTCCGTTCACCCTCACTCCAGTGCCCGGCTGCCTATTTTCGCGAGTCGCGCAGGAGCAGCACCCAGAGTGAAGCGTCTGTCTCTGGCACCACCTTCGCGGACATGGCACGGCGGTTCCATCAGGGCGAGTACGAAAAGATCGAGCGACCCATCTCTGGCGCTGTCCCCTTGACAGGCTACATCCAGCTGAAGCCCGCACGCAACAGGCAAGGCAACAAGAACTGGCGAACTCTGGAGCCCAGCAGTGTTAACATCGACGCCGATATCCCCTCCTCACCTGCAGACTTGGGTGGCCTTCGCTCACCACCGGAAACGGCGCGTCTGTCTCCCTCAGAACACATGAAGTCCAGAGGTTCTCTGTTTGATCTTCCTACACTCGAAACCGCTTCCAATACGACGGCACCGCCACAGAGCGTCAGTTCCATGGCCCAGCAATATGAACCGCAGGGAGAAGATGAGGGTGTCAGCCCTACCGATACCCGGTTCAACGCCACCGTTATGGAAGATTATGCGCGTGTCTTCGGAAGGCTTCCAGATCTCATACATCTGCACGAGCAGACGGGCGACTTCGATGGTCAGGTCGTTTTCATTGGTCACCCAAACCGAGATATTTCCGCCCATCAATGGTCGTCCGCCGTTTTCCAATGGGTCAACATTGGAACGTGGTGCCACAAGCGCTGCCAAATTGAAGGCTCTATTGCTTCTGATTCTGCCCCCAATTCGCAACTCGATCCTCACTCAATAGAGTGCTTCAGACAGGTTGCACTGTTCCGTGAAGAATTAGTCAAGAGGTTCGGTCGAGTGCAGGAAACCAAGGTTCCCACCGAGCAACCGTCTGCTCTCACCGACAGAGATCGGACAACTGACTTATCAACGACTGTTCATTCGCCTGCAGCCTTATCACCCACACGTGCGAATGAGCCTCACCACCGCCGCTCTTCAAGTCACTCAAATTCTCGCAATGTCACTGGAGAACACCTAGAGGATCCGTTCGTAACCCCCACTTTACCTCAACAACCTGCTATCCCCTTGTCCCTTGACTTGCCCTTTGACCTTAAAAGCCGCATATCCAGAGGCATAGGGCCTGTAGGGACCATGAATTTCAGCTACCAGTTCCCAACGAAACGGACAACTGAAGCTGCAACATTTAACAGCCAACAGTTGATGACGGATTCTCCTCAGGCCCATGTCCACCGCGAGTTCGAGCAACTGGAAAAAATGCACTACGAGAACATGTCACAGGAATCACCCACCCACCTTCGTGAAATTGGCTTTGGAGAAGAAGCGGCCAGCTCGCTCTCCACACCAATCGCCCGGGTCGAGGCAAGCCGACCCCCGTGCCCATTCTCTCCAGAAGACAAGATTTGCCGACAACAACTGAAGAACAAGCTCTCGGAGTTAGCTTCTCAGGCACATCATTCCACTCCACCCTCCGAGCGGTGTATAACCATCCCAGAAGGCCCCCTTCCCCTGCCAAGTCCCAGTGTTCGACCCTCATTCCCACCTGGACCAACGATTGCAAACCCTCGTCGCGGAATGGCCTCGACGTTGAATGCGAATGCCACTCCGTATAATCGCATTCCGGCTACACTTCAGTGTTCGGATACTTCAGATTCTGAACTCACAACCAGCATAGCTGCGGTTGGTCCTAAATTACATTTCAGTGATCCCGATGGTGTTCGCCACGGTCATATTCGGGAGATTGCAAATGGACTTGATCAACAATTGCCGACACGACAGAACTTTCATGGACCATTCTTCGCCGACTCCATGCCAACTACAAAAAATCTTACCGCAGCACTTGCTGTGTCCGTTGGTGATGAGGAGAAGCTTGTCAACTGGTTCCGAGATGGCCAGCGTCCGGCCCGACAGCAAGACTACGCGAAGACTCTGATGGCGACAGCATGGGCTAACAATAAGGATCGAGACCTTAACGAAACCGACGAAGGCTCCTTGCCGGCACAGGACAAGACATTGTACAAAAACACTCCGATTTTTGCGCGCGTGTATGAAAATCTGCTTCAATACGCCGAGGAATCTCATTCGCCATTGAGAGATTATTGCACTCGGGTATGGAAGGCCGCGCCCCCTCACTTACGCGATATCACCTTGCGAGGCAATGCCAGCTTCTTCAATCATTCTTCGAACACGTGGCCTCACGTCGAGCAAACTACTGTTGGAGCTGTAGGATTGACGCCCGATAATACGTGGGAAAATGTAACGCGGAAACCGTACGTTACTGCTTCTCAGGGCATCATCGGGGACCGTTTAAAGGCTAGACGAGGTACTGGTAGATGGTAAATGATGGAGCACTTGACGCAATGGCTCGACGATTGAAGCGACTTCGCAGACCGGCGAGTCGCTGCAATGGAATTCTCCACTGTATCCTCGAACGACTTTCTCTTATGTCATTCGATCCATGACCACTTTCATGGGGCTGAGACAAAACGGATCAAGGAACCAGAGTAAATCTTAACAACTGCCCTGGATAATGCTTTGAGCATGGAATGTTATGGAAATTGATACCACGATCGAGCTACCCCAAGCAATCCAGTCTGCGTGAAGCAATCGTATCACACACCTTGACTGGCAACAGGGTAGTATTACGTCGTCACGGTCATGAGTGGATATTATAGCTTCCCCTTTTCATTCAATCAATTATATCACATCAAATCAAACTGACTCTACCGGCTCATATAGTAGCGTGAAACACGTATCTCGACGTGACTTGATCAGGCTCTCTTGTCGTACTTTGTAGAACTTAGGACCAGGACCGGACCTACAATAGGGTGTTGGTTGAGGGGTTGGTGGTGTACAATGTTGTACGGAGGGCTGTCATGGCACAGTTTGTGTGGGTGAGGTTTGGGGACTGAGGGGGGAGGGGGGTTGGCGAATTGGCCTGGGGGAGTGGAGTGGGTTGTAGTTCGACGTCTTATATGGAGAAGAAGTCTGTTTGATGGTTTTTCGACTTGTACATCGTGCTGATTGTGGGAAAGATGGCGGCCTGTCGTTGATTACGACTTTATCTTTCCCTTGACGTTGGTGGCTTTTGGGGATTTCTATGTTGTTGAGGCAGCGATCTGGAGTTGGAAGAGGTAACTGTCGTCGGATATAACGGACATTAAGACGCGCTAAGATCTCAAGCTGCGATTACGGCGACACCCGCCCGCCACTTGCGACTTCACGACCCAACAAACCGCCTTTCCTTTGCCAGCCGACTTCCAAGAATAGACGCTTTATTCACAACCGATAGGACATTGAAGACTTCTAGCGGTCATTTATTCTCGCTCAACACACACGCAGCAACATGGATGTCGCTCCTTCACCGTCGCAATCCGCAAACTACCTACCCGACGAACTGCTTATCGAGATATTGAATTACATACCAAGGGATGCGGAACATCAGCACGTGCTGGCGAAATTTTGCGCGGTCAATAGGTAAGTGGACATGTTTGGTTCTCACCCAGGGACTGACTGTATCGTAGACAGTGGTATGATGTTGGCATTGCCACCCTCTACGAAGCCCCTCATCTATGGGGAGCTCACTTCGAACTCTTTGTCCGCACACTCTGCCCCTCGATAAACACTCGCATCAAAAAATCTGAGCTCGCCGGCCTCGTCAAATTCCTCAACTTGTCACACATTGTCCACCAATCCACCAAAGCCATAACTGCTCGTCTTCTAGCCCGAACGAAACACTCGCTCGAGGTTTTCATTGCACCGCAGGCATCGTTCGCGATAAACTGCTGGGCTAGTTTGAGTAAGTGTGAACGATTGCGTGTGCTTGATTTGAGTTTGGTGAGCGAGGCAATCAGTTTCCAGAGCCTGAATCAGTGCTTGAGGAAGTTGGGGGGTCTAGAACGATTGGTGTTGCCGAGGTGCTCGACGCACTACCCTCATGACAATGGAGCAGCATCCGGGTTTGGGTTTGAGAAGAGGATCGTTTGGCCACCACGCATGAAACATCTCACGT
Organism: Helminthosporium solani; assembly: GCA_022560085.1. Taxonomy (NCBI): domain Eukaryota; kingdom Fungi; phylum Ascomycota; class Dothideomycetes; order Pleosporales; family Massarinaceae; genus Helminthosporium; species Helminthosporium solani. The sequence continues at coordinate 81,616 of JAFISD010000131.1, forward strand.
TGTCAGGGTCGGTTCATGGGAAATTCCTTTGGGACATGATGAGACAGCCCGACACTTTCCCGCCGACTCTATACTCAATGAGCATCGTCCACTGCCCTGGGCTCGACTACAGCGGTATAAAGCCATTGCTGGAGAACCTTGCGCAGACGCTTACCACGGTCGAACTCCGCGACCTTCCCTCGGTCAAACAAGCCCGCTTCAACATGATCCTGAACTGGCTTCCCCGCCTTAAAAACCTAACCATCTCAATCGACTACATAGACTGCGACTTTGGCCATCGTCCCAAAAATTTCAAGTCTGCCTTTTGGGCCCGCTCAAAAGCGCTTCAACACCTCACCCTGCTCACCTCCAGTAGCAGCTCCGATGCCGACCCGGACTCCGCATTCGCGATTCCCGACCTGTACGATTTGATCGATAATAGATTTTTGGGGCGACTGAGAACCGTCACGATCGCGAAGAGCATCGGCTGGGACACGGAGGCCGAGGGTGCGGAATTGGAGGCCCTGGCTGAATTGCTGGTTCACGAGCTGGATAGGGAGAGTTGGGAGAACAGGAGGTGGCATTACCGGGGGCTGGGGCACGTGGAAGAGGGGATGACGTATCAGCGTTGGATTAATACGACTAAGATGGGGATCAAGATGAGGGCTATGGTTGTTGTGTTGCAGAATCGTTGATATGGAGACGGTTCGAGCTGGTTATGGGTGGGATTCTGGATGCTAATCATCGTGCTGTTCTAATTGATGGGGTGATAGGGTATGGTGTTGTGCAGTCGATGTTCATGCTTTTGTTCACTTGTCAACAATGCGAGGATGTTTTATTGTTTCTTCTTATTGCTTTCTGTCTTTGGCTTGTGTTGAAAAATGCAGCACATTTAGTAGTGAAGAGTATAGAAAGAGAATAACACGTAATGAACAAGTAATACAACATCCTATATGTACTTATGTACCGTTTATCTATCTATAAAGCATGTGTGGGCCTCGCAAAGTCAATGTTGCACCGCCACTTACGCCACGCCAGGCGACCATGACGGCGTGGGGTATGGATGAATCAATCTGAGCCCCACCACAAAATCCACCCTTGGACTCAGAGCTAAGAAGACTCACGACACTCTCACACGTCTGCCAATTGCGAGCTAACATCCACTCCATAGCTCTGACTTCACTTGTCTCCAAATCAACGAGTCAAATCAGCCACAAGTAACAATAGTCGCCATGGCTGAACCACCAGCGGCTGCTTCAAGCGCAGGTGATGCTGCTCAGGCCGAGCCGCCATCCAAGAATGCCTTGAAGAAAGCCCAGAAGGAGAAGGAAAAGGTAGAGTAGCATCTTGGAATTCCCCTCTCTACTCTATCTATGTATGCTAACAATCTGCAGGCGGAGAAGAAGGCGGCAGCCAAAGCTCGCGAACTCGCCGAGCGCCAGAAGAAAGAGGCCGCCGACGCCGAAGACGTCTCCAAAGAATCTTACGGCGAACTCCCTCTCACCGGCTCCAAAGATTTTAAGCCCACCAACACGCCCCGCGTCGATCTCTCCAGCATTGCCGACAACGAAGACAAGGAAATCACTTTCAGATGTTGGGTCGAGAATGCGCGTTCGCAGTCGGCGAAGCTTGCGTTTGTGAACTTGCGTCAGGGCCTGAACACTGTGCAGGCAGTCATTGCAGCGAGCGACAAACTGAGCAAGCAGATGGTCAAGTTCTGTGGCACTGTGAGCACCGAGAGTACAATTGCGGTTACAGGTTTGGTGAAGAGGGTCAAGGAGCCCATTAAGAGTGCGACGATCAAGGACTTTGAGATTCACATCCTGAAGCTGTTTGTGGAGGTCAAGGCTGAGGTACCTCTGCCTTTGCAGGTGGAAGATGCCGAGCGCCCGCTGCCAGATGTTGGGCTGGGAGATGAGGACGAGAAGCCCGCCGACGGAGACGCTCGACCACTCGTCGGACTCAACACTCGACTGAACAACCGAACCATTGATCTCCGCGCCAAAGTCAACCACGCTATCTTCGTCATCAAAAGCGGTGTGTGCGGGTTGTTCCAGGAATTCCTTTCCAAGCAGAGCTTCACTCTTGTTCAGACGCCGAAGATCCTGGGTGCCGCGTCCGAGGGCGGTGCCAACGTCTTTGAGCTCAAGTACTTCGATCGCCCGGCATACCTTGCTCAGTCCCCTCAGTTCTACAAGCAGATGCTCATCGCCTCGCGCTTTCAGCGTGTCATGGAAATCGGCCCTGTGTTCCGCGCCGAGAACTCCAACACTGCGCGTCACCTGACTGAGTTCACCGGTCTGGATCTGGAAATGGAGTTCCAGGAAAACTACCACGAAGTCATGGGCGTACTGGAAGACCTCATGTTGTTCATCTTCAAGGAGCTCAACACACGGTACAAGAAGGAAACAGATCTCGTACGCAGCGCCTACCACGTCGAAGACTTCAAGCTTCCCGAGTCGGGAAAAGTACCCCGGATACCCTTCAAAGAAGGCATCAAAATGCTCCGCGACGCCGGCGAAGAACTAAACGACTACGACGATCTAAGGTAATTCCCACTTGCCCCTATACACATCTATCTACTTACCACTAACCATCCCAGCACCCCCCAAGAAAAGCACCTAGGCCGTCTCGTCCTCGAGAAATATAACTCTGACTTCTACACGCTCGACCAATTCCCCCTCGCCATCCGCCCCGCCTACACCATGCCCTCACCACACGACCCTCTCCTTTCAAACTCCTACGACATGTTCATGCGTGGCCAAGAGATCTGCTCAGGCGCCCAGCGCATCCACGATGCCGAGCTCCTCGCCTCTCAGATGCGCAAGCATGATCCGCCTATCGATCCTAACGGCGCTGGTACAAAGGATTATGTCGACAGCTTTCGGTATGGATGTCCGCCGCATGCTGGCGGTGGATTTGGGCTGGAGCGAATTGTGCAGTTTTGGTTGGGACTTCCGAATATTCGGATGTGTAGTTTGTTTCCGAGAGATCCGCAGAGAGTTACGCCGTAGCTGGAGGTGGGTGGGGATTGTGGTGGGTTGGGGGGAGGGGGGCAAGTAAAGTCAAAACTTAATCCTTTCCTCTTTCCCTCCAAGCTTCTAGATTGCGAAAACTAGATTATATGCGTGCATGAATGCATGTACTAGCAACAAAACGAAATCAAACTGAAAAGTAGTGGCCCATACATGACATGACATGACATGACCGTAAATCCACCTTCCTTTCATTCACACCCTCTATCCCGCCCACCCTGACGATATGAACGCCACATCGATGTTGGAAAGTACTCACTTACTGAGCAGTAAATGATTGTTATTTGAACACCTAACATGAACACTAACACAATGCAACACTGTACAATCCAATCCAGTTCAATCCAGTTCAATCCAGCTCAATCCACCATGATATTCTTTCCCTATGTATGAGACCTGCGCCGTACCGTGCTGTCCATACCGTACCGCACCGTACCGTCCATCCAGCTGAAGCGAGGAGGAGGAGGAGGAGGAGCAGGAGGAGGAGGAGGGGAGAAAAAAAAAAGGAGGAATGAAAAGTGAGAACCGACAAGTGAGAATTGAGAAATTTAGAACGAGTAATTAGGAGCCAGGAATTGAAGATTTAAGATCAAGATCAATGTCACGACCAAAAACCAAGAGAGTGAAACCAAAAGAGTTAAAACCAAAATCAGCCTGCCAGCTAGACAGGATGGGCAACCATGGCTTTGGCAACACAACTAGTTAGCGATGGCAGTGACGATGGGAATAGGAATGGCAACAGGAATAGCGATAGATAGCAATGGCAACCACCAATACCAATACCAATACCAATAGCGATAGCGATGGAAATAAAGGAGCTAAAGGTACAAGTAGAGGTAAAAGTCGTAATTGAATAAAAACAAACCACCCCCCTCCCCCCCCAAAAAAAAACCCACGATTCCATTTTCACTAGCCTGCAGGCTCACGCTCACGCTCACGCTCGCCCACATCCTCACAGGCGGAGGAGAGGAAAAGCCAGTGGAAAATAGCAAAGACGAAGCAAAAGAAAAAAAGGGTGGAAAAACCGGGGGGGGGGGGGGGCCCGCCCCGCCCCGCGCCCCGCGCGGGGGGGGGGGGGGGGGGGGGGGGGAGG